>JAVTVY010015655.1:0-63316 GCA_036873755.1 Hanleya hanleyi | reverse complement strand
ATCATGAGTTTTCGAAGACGACGTGCCCCTCTGTTTACACATCATCCGACTCGAGACCCGAGAATTGCTCAGACAGAAGAACTCAGAGAAATCGTTGCCCATGAAGAAGAAGATGGAAGTCAATTGATGATCATCTCCAGTTTTCAACGAGTACTTGAAGATGAATCCACGTTAATCAACAGTACCGAAGCACTCGCACAACAATTGCGGGAAGAAGTAAGAACAGAAGAAAGTAGCCGGCTGCGAAGACTGAGTGAACAACAGGACCAAGACATACACAGAATGGAAGAAAACGACAGTGATGTGACGGAAAGTGGAGAACAAGACGAGCTGCCCTGGCTAAATTCTAATAGACCGCCCACAACAACCACGATGACACCGCCTGTCTACACTGAAAGTATAAGGACTGAACACCCAACAGCCGGACCTCCTACCATTGCCGAAACTCCCACAATTTCAGCGGTAGAAACACCACAACCCTGTCGCCACCAAGTCGAGATAATCCAACTCAATGAACAGATTATGGTCATGCAGAGAGGGCTGGATGGGATGGAAACAACCCTAAATGGAATGGAAGCGCAAATTACCATACTCAAGAAAGAACGCCGTGTCGAAGAGAAAAAAACACGATGCAGTATCTGTGTGGAGGAGGAAAGTTGGTATGCCGTGTTACCTTGTGGACATCTTTGCCTATGCAAGGATTGCTGGGTAACCCTGACGTGTCAAGGTGCGATGTGTCGATGCATTGATGCCGGCGAGACCCATTTGAAAATAAAATGTCCGATATGCAGAAAACATGTAGGAGGCGTGAAGCGAATATTTCGCGCCTAAAGTGTGTCGTATCACGCTATCAACGGCCCTTTTCAGGGCCAACCCATCTTACCGGAAGAGAAAACTTCTTTCCTAAGCACACCAACTAACACCAGAATGCCCATCATCCTTTTTCCCCAAAAAAAATTTTTTTCAAATTTTTTTTTTTGAAAACAAAAATCTTCATACGTCAAGTCAACACAATTTTATTTTCAGGTAGAGGGTCGAGTCAGGTATCATATTGAAGCTGACGTGAAATGCTTCACAATGATACTTCACTCGACCCGATTGGACCATTAGGGGCGCCTCTAACCTCAAAAAAAGATTATTTTGAAAATAAATATCAACATCCGGTGTATGAAGATTTTTTATTTTAGAGGTAGTGGGTCGAGTGAGGTATCTAATGGAAGCTGACGTGAAATGCTTCACAATGATACCTCACTCGACCCGATTGCACCACTAGGGGCTGCCCTAACTCCAATAAAGGCTATTTTGATTTTTCTGCGCATGCGCGAAGTCCAAAGGCTATGAAAATAGCCTTTTTTTGGGGTTAGAGGCGTCCCTAATGAACCAATCGGGTCGAGTGAGGTATTAAATTGAAGGTGACGTGAAGGAGCATCTGATAGACTGGGTATGGGCTTGAATTAGGGTAATTGTGCGCATGCCCGAAGATGATATCAAAAATATGAATCTTGAAAAATAGCCTTTTTGGAGTTAGAGGCGTCCCTAATGGACCAATCGGGTCGAGTGAGGTATGAAATTGAAGGTAACGTGAAGGAGCATCTGATGAACTGGTGTAGGTTGAACTATAAGCATTCTGCGCATGCGCAATCTTCAAAATAGCCGTTTTTGGAGTTAGGGCAGCCCCTAGTGGTCCAATCGGGTCGAGTGAGGTATCAATGTGAAGCATTTCACGTCAGCTTCCATTTAATACTTCACTCGACGCACTACCTCTAAAATAAAAAAAAATAAAAAATCTTCGTACACCCGATGTTGACATTTATCTGCAAAATAGCCTTTTTGGAGCTAGGAGAGCCCCTAGTGGCCCGATCGAGCCGAGTGAGGTATCAATGTGAAGGTGAGATGAAGGGCCATCTGATGGACTGGTGTGGGTTGAACTATCAGCATTCTGCGCATGCGCAAGAATGGAAATAGACGTTTTTGGAGCTATTTGACTATTAAAAAAAGGAAAAAAATGAACACTAAGCAAAAGTAAAAGGTTCACAAACCATACAACACAGGCAAGCTGACTGGATGACTGGCTGGCTGACTGGCTGGCTGGCTAGAGGTGAAGCAGACTAGAGGTGAAAACAGGCAGGCTGGCTGGTCAGGTCAGGTAAGTCAGAGTGCTCCACAAAGTAGTGCAATTGAATACACCCCTTTCCCTAAAAATCGACTGCTTTTATACGTTTTCCCCGTGAGTGGGTGGGTTCAAAATGGCGGACCCTTATTTTACACACACAACACCCTCAGCCACCATTTTAAACCCACCCACTCACATCCCAGGTCAAATCAGTGCACCCGAGTGAGTGGGTGGGTTCAAAATGGCGGACTTTCAACGTCCCAGAGAAAATAAACGGCCACCATTTTGAACCCACCCACTCAATCACCCCGGTGAGTGGGTGGGTTCAAAATGGCGGACCCTTATTTTACACACACAACACCAAAAGCCGCCATTTTAAACCCACCCACTCACATCCCAGGTCAAATCAGTGCACCCGAGTGAGTGGGTGGGTTCAAAATGGCGGACTTTCAACGTCCCAGAGAAAATAACCGGCCACCATTTTGAACCCACCCACTCACATAGCACTCAATCACCCCGGTGAGTGGGTGGGTTCAAAATGGCGGACCCTTATTTTACACACACAACACCCTAAGCCGCCATTTTAAACCCACCCACTCACATCACAGGTCAATCAGTGCACCCAAGTGAGTGGGTGGGTTCAAAATGGCGGACTTTCAACGTCCGCCATTTTGAACCCACCCACTCACATCTCAACAAAATTAACTCACGTATGCGAACCCCCCCTATGGCAACCCAAAAATTAACTCCGCGCATGCGCAGTGAGGCGCTAAATACCCGTTTTACTCTATATATACTACTGATCGCTGGTCCCTCGACTGACGGGCTGTCAGGATCACTTATTTTAGCTTTGTGTAAAATGAATTGGTATATTGGTTCTAAATTTCCATGATGTAAAGGTCATCGCTTTTTTATGTGTTAAATATAATTAGAAAGTCAAATGGATTCAGGCATGAAGTATGTTTTTTTTTTCAATATCGATACGTGCTTATAAATGCGAAACAAACGTGAAAATAAAACTATAAATCTGCCTACATTATGTTCGCATTTATTTTCGGGAAAACGCTCAGAACGCATCCTCGGAGATCTGGGACTTCGGAGCTTCCAGGTCTTGGCGGCCCCTGGACCCTTGTCTGTTGGGCTGTGAGGATTTCCTTTGTGTGAATGAATCGTATCGGTAGGAATATTGGTATCCCTTCCAAGAACTAAAAGTCATCTTTTTGTGTGTTTTAACTATAACTAGAAAGTCAAATGGATGCAGGCATGAGGTGCGATGCTTTCAATAGAGATATGCTTGCTTCAAATTGCGAAAAAATCGTGAAAATAGAACCATAAATCTGCGTGCAGTATGATCAGTTTACGCTCCGAACGCATCTCCGGCGATCTAGACCCCGGAGCTACCACAGCCTAGGCGGCCCCTGGACCCTCACCTGTTGGGCTGTGATAGTGCCCCCCCCCCCACTTTCAATTACGGTCCGACGCCACTGTAGAGGTGACTAACTGGGGCACCCGTGGGATTTCCAGGTGTGAAAAGAAATAGGACTCAAATATCGTGATATGAATGAATTATTGCTGAAAGCGACGTTAAATCAATTTACTCACTATTTTGGAGCCACGTGCAGTAATCCAAGATGTCTGTTGGTTATTTTGGAGCCAGAGGCGGTGTTCCAAGACGACTGGTGGTTGTTTTGAAGCAATATGCGGTGATCCAAGATGTTTGGGGGTTATTTTGGAGCAACGTGCAATGATCCAAGACGTCTGGTGGTTATTTTGGAGCCAGGTACGGTAATCCAACTGGAGCCACATGTGGTGAAACAAGACATTTAGTGGTTATTTTAGAGCAACGTGCAATGATCCAAGACGGCTGGGTTTTTATACAACAGTTTTCTGTTGTATACGAAGGTCGAGGTCAAAGGTCACTGGCCTGAAAAACAGGAAATCACTGAAGTGTTCGTGTCCGGTCTATATCTGTGAACGTTTTCTATCCACAGTTGGAATTTTTTGTGAGTGGATACGCTAGGTGGAGACGATGTTTCGCATACCAAAATTGAGGTCGAGGTCAAAGGTCAGTTGCCTAAAATCAGGAAATCATTGATCATTGACAGTTCTCCATCTACAGTTCTAATTGTTGGTGAGTGGATGCCCTAGGGGGAACGATGTGTTGCATACCGAATGTAGGTCGAGGTCAGAGGTGAAAGGTCATTGTGACCGAAAAATCAGGAAATCATTAAAAATTTCAAAATTTTTGTGAGTGGATTCAACAGGGGGAAATGAAGTGTCGCATGCAAAAAATTAGGTCAAGGTTGAAGGTCAAAGGTGACTGTGACCCCAAATCAGAAAAGTATTAAAAATAATATTTTTTTGTCAGTAGGCACATTAGGGGGACACGATGTGTCGCCTACCAAAATGTATGTGACCGTAGGAAACGAACAAGTCCAAAGTTCATCAAGATGTTCTTTTAAATATAGTCTATGGAGGTAGTACTAGTATGACACACATTTGCGTACACTTCGCCATCCATAAGATGGCTTGCGAATCGTGTGTCTCCATTATCGCGGAGCGATATCCAGTACTTTACCGGATTCTGTTCGGCCTTCATCCGGCGGAGAACAGACCCGAGAAATCTGATAAATTACAGGTTTTCATACCACGTTTGAAGCAGATATTGGTATGTATAACTTTCGTATCATCCAAGAGATGTGGTGGATCTGAAATTTTGAACAAGTAGTTCATCACATGACTCGAAAATGGCGAGTTACGTTGGGGTTACGTCGAAAAGTATACAGAGAGTATATTAGAAACAGTCTATAGCGTAGTGTTACAACATATAGGCGTTCGTAATAAAGACTTTTCATTCAGCTGAACAAGTAGCATACGTAGTAACAGTGCTCGTACTATATTACTAGTGTGTAGTGTTATATTCTAGGCTGGATATAACCACCTGTTTCCCTTGCTGAGCTAAATCATTTAATAATTAATTTCTTTTAAGACAATTAGTTTATGTTCTAATTCGGATGTATCTTATTTCATTATGTATTAAGTGCATCTGCATATACACTCCCAGGACATGTGACCTCATTATGTGAGCTCTCCGAAAAAGGAGGCGTGTAGACGGTTGTAACTGTAACATGTGCTTTTGTATAATAGAAATGGTTATTTATTTGGATGTTTCGTTGTTCCCGAGTTTATTTTCGTCCCTGTTGCGATCATCAGTGAGTTATGTATGCAGGCCCGCATATATCATGGTGGAGAACCCAAATTGGATTTTGACGAACTTGTACCATTTAACCGAACATTCCTGTGGTGTTCTGGTGTTGTTTTTGTAAACCGCGTGCTCTTCGACTTCAGAATGAAGATAAAGCGGTGCAAAATATATGTCCAAGAACTGTGAGTTTTGTGTACGCCGTTCCATCGAACATTTCTGTTGTGCTGGGAACTGTGTGCTATTTTTCGGACTGGATTTAAGGCACCTGCACGGTATTTTTTTTTTTTTTTTTTTTTTTTAGAACTGAAGCTAAGGCCCCCGCAAGTTCTTACAAGCACTGTGAGTTTTGTGTATGCCGTTCCATCGAACATTTATGTTGTACTGGGAACTGTGTGCTATTTTATTCGGACTAGAGATAAGGCCCCCGCAAGTTGACCTACTGGAACTGTTATTTTTGTATGGATCATTTGAAATTTGAATGGTTAGGCCTATCCCTAGTTCAACAAGCTGAACCCTACGGACATTAAATTTTGTGATATTGATAATGTAGGGTTCAGCCGTTGAATCGAAATTTCGGATTCCTATCGCAAAATTTTTGCCTCCCGACCTGGGTAACAGCGGGTGGATTTGCGCTCATAAAAATTGATAATACCTACCGCTTTGTGCTCATTTGGATAGAATACGTAAGCTGCTTCATGGTTATCATTTAGCCCTCCATAAAGATGATGTACTTTTCAATGAGGTCACTTTGGACAATAATGCTGACGATTCCATGGTGCAACTGTTACACTCGGTGAACTCTAATCTGTCTCCCCCGCCACAACCCAACCCACCTTCAACACCCAGAACCATGTCACACTATATAAAAGTGGACCTACAAACACTTAAGGGCCTTGGACATGAGAATGCTGACAGATTTTTGCAAGAGTTTCAATCTTTTGCGATTCTCAATGCCACTGAGGAGGATTCCCGCAAAATTGCAGCTTTTCACTTACATCTGCAGGGTCCTGCCCTGATATGGTTCAATTCCCTGGACAATACAGATAAGAACTGCTGGGAAAAATTAGAAGCTGAGTTTAGGGAATGGTACATAACTAATTCTCAGGGTAATCCACAATTACTAGTTGATGCAGAGTTATTCCAACACTTGACATTGAAATTTTATGGAATCATCCTGGAGAAGGGCCTGAAGCTTCATAAGCATGAGCGGGACATTCTGGCCAAATTTATTGAGGGCCTCCCTCGCCAACTCGCTTTCTTCGTGAGGGCCAGTAATCCCCACTCTCATCTGGATGCATTAACAACGGCTAAAATGGGTGAAGCCTATGGCTACCGCACACAACCCTCTGTGGCTCATATTGGAGCCTTCATGCCCAAACCCCAGTCAGCAATGGAACCAAGTTCTTCTGTATCAGCTCCAGTCAATGCCCCAGTGATGCAGCCTCCACCTGAAATCAAGAACATTCTGGACAATCACACCTCAGCCATTTCATCCATACAGCAGCAACTGTCACAGATCACCATCACCATTAGTAGTATGAACAATGCAACTTCAACAGGTAGTGACCATTCACTACCTACCCCAGCTATGCCTCAAGCTAGCGCTAATCCTCAGCGGAGTGAGTTACCATGTTTTCAATGTCGTGGGGCCGGCCATTTTCGACGGTCTTGTAATTGGTCCAGCAACACTGGACCTTCCCAGCCCAGATCTAGATGTCAGGTGTGTCGACAATTTGGCCATGAGGCGGCCAGTTGTCGCCGAGTCGTGTTCCAGTCCCACCCCATCCCACCTCCAACTGGCCAAATGGACCAGGGAAACCTGTGGAACCCGGCGGACATGTTGCGCGGCCCCCCGGGAGGACACCCCTTCAGCGCAGATACCGTAGCCATTCCCCGGAATGGGTACCGACAGTGAATTGTGCCCAGATACCCAGTGACATTGAAAGTGACCTCAATGACAGCACATTTAGTTCCACTGACATTTCCTCAGACACTGACATTAAGAGTGGTCTAGATAACTTCATGTACATGCCTGTGAAATTCAATAACCTCACAGTTTCAGCACTCCTAGACTCGGGTAGCTCTATAAATCTTATGTCATGATTTGTATCAGTCATTACCAGTTCACTTGAAATCTAACATCAATGCATTGTCTTTCTCAAATATTGTTCTGGCTGACAACCAACAAGTTGATGTACTTGGAACTGCTAGAGTGAAGTTAAAGTTACCAACAGGTAACCAGAGAGTTAATGTACATGTCCTGAAACAAACTTCTCAACCGCTGATTCTGGGTAGCCACTTTCTGTCTACAAATGGCCTACAGTTAGATTTTCAGAGATCAGTGTATCAGTTTCACAAAACAAAGGTTCGATGTCGGAAACCGGTAGAGATTCCTCCATGTACAGAGATACTGATAGCTGCTTCAGTGCCTAAAACTTTTTGTATGGGTTTACAAGGGGTGTGTACACCACATCCAAGCATATTGAAAAGAAATGTGTTGATTTCTAAAGCTGTTGTAGTTGTTTCAAAGATGCATACTGTTCATTTCAAGTTGATTAACCCTTCCAATGACACCGTTATTTTGCCCAGAAGAACGGTTTTGGCAGATTTTACTCTGATAGATTCCACCTACAAAGTATTACCTGTCCATACCAAGCTGGATGTTAGTGTTGAAAGGGTTGGTCAGGTTAACCATGTATCTGTGGACGACATTGTCATGATCGTGATGCAATTCCATCAATTTTTTTCTTCAAATTTTGATTTCTCTGATTGTACATTGTTGGGGGATGATTTGCCTAAATTGAAAGGAATGTTATATGAAAACAGAGATGTGTTTCTTACAGAGGACAATCCAGGTTTAGGTCTAACACATGTTGTTGAGCATAAAATTGTTTTGAAACCTGATGCTAAGCCAAAGCACGTGGGCCCATTCAGACTTTCTCCTGACAAACGTGAAGGGTTGCGCCACCAGTTAGATGAGCTCTTAGCTCAGGGTGTTATTGCTTCCGTAAACGAGACTGAAGATTTACCAATTACTAGTCCCATTGTGCTTGTGGTTAAGAACAACGTTCGAGAAGGACTCGAGCCTGGCTCTAAGCAGGCTGCCCTGGCCATGTATCGTTTCTGTTGTGACTTTCGCTACCTGAACAGCCAGATAGCAGAGTTCATGTATACCATTTCAGATCTCCAAGAACTCAGTCTTTTTCTACCCGTAAACCAAATTTCATCAGTTCCATAGACTTAAGTTCAGGATTCTTTCAGATTGGGATAAGCCCAGACTCCACCAAGTACACTGTGTTCAACACTTGTTTTGGCACCTACAAATTTTTGCTGTTGCCAATGGGCCTCAGTACAGCTCCGAACAGTTTTCAACTCCTTATGGACAGAGTACTTCATGGGCTGAAATTCCATTCTGTTTTGTGCTATTTGGACGATGTGCTGGTGATATCGGAGACTATTGAGCAGCATTAAACGGACCTGCAGGAGGTTTTCGCACGTCTGCGAGAGGCTGGTCTCGAGCTAGGACCCAAGAAATGTTCATTTGCTCGACAGCGTTGTGTATTCCTTGGACATGACATTTCACGAGATGGTATTCGACCTCCAGTTGACCGTGTGAAAGTGGTTGAGAATTATCCAGAACCAAAATCGGCGCCTGAACTGAGGAGGGCCATGGGCCTCCTAAATTGGTTCCGCAAGTTCATTCTCAACTACAGTGTATTAGCGAGCCCACTGAACTATCTGTTGCGGAAAGGTGTTCCCTTTATTTGGACCCGTGAGCACGCGGATGTTTTTCAGTCATTGAAACATGCGCTGGTCAATTCTATGGCATTGGCATTCCCTCGATATGACTTACCGTTCCGTGTTGCTGTGGATATTTCCAGTCGAGGTATAGGGTACATGCTGTACCAAATTCATCCACAAGACCCCAGTGACTCACCTGACAACCAGGACACAGTGCGTGTCATTCGTTTCGGCTCGAAAGCGCTCACCAGATGGCAGCGGTCATATGGACCACCAAAGTTGGAACTGTTGGGCATGGTCACAATTGCTTCCTACCTTCGCGGACGCCACTTCATCTTGGAATGTGATCATCAGGCTCTGAAGCCGCTGTTCCAGAAAAAACTCAAGGGAGCCATCTATGAACGATGGATGGCTATCCTTCAACAATTCAGCTTCGAGATCGAATACAGGCCAGCGGCCCAGATGCGAATACCAGATGCTCTGTCACGATGCCACCCCAACCCTGACTTCGGATCTGCAGGTCCTAGTCCAGACGAAGAGGGTCCATTCTTTCCATATGCACAGGAGGAACTGCTTGCTCCTATACTCCTACCAGGCGGAGAACGCCTACAGGATCTGTTTCGCGTGGATGATAACTCTTCTGATAATGCCGACCAACCTGTTCCAGTGCACCCAGAGCTGGTGACTGCAGCTGCTTGTGGGTCGGCCACACTACCCACATCACTCACCTATCAGGATTCTCTTCAGGATTTACCAGATCGAGAGGATGACGAGGTATATGATGCAGATACCGAGGATATGCCATCATATATGGAGCATTCCCGGGAGCAGGTGACACCTGGTGATTCCCGACCAACTGATGATCTGGTAAACGTTGCTTCAAGCCATTCTGTTCAGACATTGGATCAGTCAGTTTCTGATATGTTATTCGTCCAGGAAACCAATTTCAGTGTTACCAGCCCTGCAGAACTGCAAGCCGCCGATCCAGAGATAAAGCCCATGCTGACGTACCTCCAATAAGGCACATTGCCAGAATCGCAAAAGGAAGCTCGACGAATCATCATGGAATCTTCTGACTACATTCTAGTCGAGAATGTATTATTTCACTCGCGAGTCTGCAAGTCTAAACGATCATTTGACCTGAAACACTACCAGCTAGTACTTTCCAAGATTGTTGTGAACACAGTCCTCCAACTTTACCACGATTCTCCTATGGCTGGACATGGTGGTATTAACGACACCCTTGACAAGGTGAAAGAACATTACTATTGTCGGCACCTGTCACAGATGGTCTCAGGCTATGTCAAATCATGTGACCTTTGCCAGCGTCGTAAGATGACACAAGCTCACACCAAATCCGGAATCACTGCTTACCCTACTCCAAATGGACCATTTGAGGTTTGGCAGCTTGACTTGATCGGTCCAGTTTCCATAACGCTACAGGGGTACCGATACATCTTCACAGCGACAGACATGTTTAGTCGGTATCTTTATACAGCACCTCTGGTGAATAAGGATGCCCTTACGTTGGCCACACCACTTTTTCGTATGTTCACTACATTTGGTACATGCAAGGCTCTCATCAGTGATCCTGGATCTGAATTTACAACGGAAGTGACCAGAGATGTTTGCTGACTTATGGACATACCTCTACAGTTCACCCCAAGTTTCATGCACCATTGCTTAGGAGCGTGCGAGCGTACTCATCGGACATTGGCTGAGCGTTTGACCCCCTACCTTACTCGGTCAACTACAGCTTGGGAGGAACATTTGCCATCTGTTGTGTTCGCCATCAATTCATCCGTCAGTGCTTACCATCGTTACTCACCTTTTGAGGTCATCTTCGCTCGTCGCCCATCGTTTCCACTGTCTACTAGTGCAGATTCCGTACTACAGGGTGCCAGGCCGGATGTTGGTCATTACCTGGAGTCTGTGATCAAACAGCTAGACGTTGTGAGAAGTAATGTAAAGGATACAGCATTGAACTCACAGAGTACGATGCTGAAGCGTGCCAACTCCAGCATCAAACCACTCCATATTGACAGGGGTGATTATGTGTACCTCCTGGATGAACCCACAGGCCAGGGCCAGAAACTGAAACCGAAGTACAGTGGTCCATTTGTCATTGATGAAGTCACGAGTCCTCACATAGTTTTTCTTCAGGACCCCACAACCAAACGGCGTGAAGGGTCCAATCCACGTCGATAGACTGAAGATTGCCTATGTTCGAGCACCTAACCCTGAAGCGTATTTTCCAACTCTAGTCTCCAAACATCAAGCAGTTGAGAGGATCCCTGCTTCAACTGGAATTCCTGAACCTCTGTCTGTATTGAGTCTCTCATCGGACAGTTCTAGTGAAACAGAGCCTCTACCCATGCGCCCTGCTCGACGGCTTAGGAAACCAGCCAGATACAGGGGCTCGGGCCATGTTGATCCGCAGTCATTGTCTGAAGTAGGCTCCTCAAGTGCTGCAGGTCACCAGAAAATCAAACGTGTTCTTGGACAGAGAAACACGGGCGCACGTGTGGAATATCTGGTGCACATTCGTGGTGAACCTTCCCAGAAAGCTTTCTGGGTAACTGCTGATCGCCTTAACACAAAAGCTCGCCGAGCTATACAGGTGAAGCCACCTCCATGTCTGAAGTAGACAAATTTGTTCCTTGCTCGACAATGTCAGTCTGTCAATACACTGTTTGGAATTGTATCTAACTATTGAAGTGTTCTGAGTCCATTGCAGGTTCAGACCTTATTTTGTAATAGTATTGTTCATCATTTGTATTTTCATATGGAGACTATTTGCTACTCTAGTCGATCTGATTGCCATTGTATTGTATTTTCATGCTGAGATTTATCGTTCCAAGCTCATAAATCTGTTTTCTGGTGTTTCTAGTAAGACTGATATATCAATGCCAGTCACTGTATGCATAGTTGACAAGGGGTGTAGTACGTGTATGTATTCTCAGGTGGATAGATTAATCAGCATCAACTTTGATGTTAGCCACTTCTAATAGTTCGCATTACAACATTGCATTGACTTTTTGCTGTATTTCATGCTATAGCGGCTAGCCTAACAGATGTATCCATGCTTCAAGAAGTGTTCTTCCATGCTATGTTATGCCATGTCAGTTGATAGCTTGAACACTGATGTAATTTTGCATTCGTTATTTTACATTGCTATAATCCTAGTACCGGTACATGTAGTATTTAACTCGGAAGTCGAGCTTCCAGTTTATACGCCTGTAACGCTTGTTGGCTCATGTCATATGTCATAGGTAAACCATCACCCAGTTAAGATATGAATGTGCTCAGATGCTGGTATGTATTTTGTACTGATGTATTAGGTCTATTCTACCATTTTTAATCATCCCAAACTTATCATGTATATATTGTCTTGTCGGTATGATAGGTATGATAGAAAGGTTTTGTTAGTTCTCCTGTCTGTTAGTGTTAATAGGGTTCTGATATCCCACGGATGTTTGGTGAAACCTGTAATATCGCTGTATGCCATTTTGGACTCTGGTTGTAGAGTATGGGTTCTATTAGCGTCGTGCAGTACTACAACTATGTATTGATGACATGCACACCTACATGTCGCTTCAAATGCGTTTCACATTGACAGCCACGTTACTTCAATGGCCTTCTGGTCTACATGCTAGGTATCTGAGACTAAATCATGTTTAAACGGGCACATTGTTTTTTTTCTGTATTGCATTGTTATTGTCCCCCGCCACGTAAGTGGGAGGGGGACTTGGAAATGCTACCCGTCCGTCCGTCCGTCCGTGCGTCCTTCCGTCCGTCCGTCCCAACCATTTGTGAACGCGATATCTCGAGAACAATTCAACTCATCAACTTCAAACTTGGGGGGTGACTTGACATCAATGAGAGGATGGCTGGGATTGTTTTTCACCAAACTGCGTTATCCAAGATGACCGCCGTCGGCCATCTTAGATTCCAACCATCCCAAAAATGTTGTGAACGCGATATCTCGAGAACAGTTCAACCGATTGACTTCAAACTTGGGGGGTGACTTGACATCAGTGAGAAGATGGCTGGGATTGTTTTTCACCAAACTGCGTTATCCAAGATAGCCGCCATCGGCCATCTTAGATTCCAACCATCCCAAAAATGTTGGGAACGCGATATCTCGAGAACAGTTCAACCGATTGACTTCAAACTTGGGGGGTGACTTAACATCAGTGAGAAGATGGCTGGGATTGTTTTCACCAAACTGCGTTAACCAAGATGGCCGCCGTCAGCCATCTTAGATTCCATCCATCTCGAAAATGTTATGAACCCGATATCTCGAGAACAATTCAACCGATCGACTTCAAATCTGGGGAGTGACTTCACATCAATAAGAAGATGACTGGGATTGTTTTTCACCAAACTGCATTAACCAAGATGGCCGCCGTCAGTCATCTTAGATTCCATCCATCTCCAAAATGTTATGAACTCGATATCTCGAGAACAATTCAACCGATCGACTTCAAATCTGGGGAGTGACTTCACATCAATAAGAAGATGACTGGAATTGTTTTTCACCAAACTCCGTTATCCAAGATGGCCACTATCAGCCATCTTAGATTGCATCCATCCCAACTATGTTGTGAACGCGATATCTAGAGAACAATTCAGCCGATCAACTTCAAATATGGAGGGTGACTTTACATCACTAGCTACCCATCCGTCCTTCCTTCCCTCATACCGTCCTTCCATCCCAACCATCTTGTGAACGCAATCTCTCAAGAACAATTCAACCGATTAACTTCAAACTTAGCGGATGGCTGGGATCTCAGAAGAAAGTCACTCATTTTTCGGCACAACTATGCCACCGGATGATCTTTCTCAATCACGCTGTCCCCTGCCTTACATAGACAATGTGCAACATTGTCCATCACAATTATATCTCCTTCACATCACCCCACTCCTAGCAACAATTTACCATCACACAAAATATATATGGTGATTATATCCCCTGTGTGTGAGAAGCCCATTTCCAGACAAGCTTTTTGGCGGGGGACCTGCTAGCTACTCAGCTTGTTCTCATCAAGGAACCAGTTGGTTATGCTGAAAAATTGCTTGCAATTTTTTTTCTGTGGGCGGATGTTATATTCTAGGCTGAATATAACCACCTGTTTCCCTTGCTGAGCTAAACCATTTAATAATTAATTTCTTTTAAGACAATTAGTTTATGTTCTAATTCGGATGTATCTTATTTCATTATGTATTAAGGATGTCCGCTGGTGGTAAATCAAAGTAATTAACTTTCTGAATAATGTGTGTTGTTGCATTCATAATTATGTAATATGAGGAAAAACAAAGAAAAAAATATAGGTTGGTGTGCATTTTTTAGCTGTAGGCAACGTTAAGTGGACTGACCCATGCTCAATTTGATAACCCAGAAAGCATAGGGAATAGCCATATTTTTTAGGCATATTCATGAAAAATTCATATAAATAGTATTTAACTTTTCTTATATTCTAACTGTTTGCAGATAATCACAATGTCTATCAAAATTTAGCAAATTGGATGGATGTTGGTGTGCAAAATTCTCGGCTATATGGCTTTTAAAGGAAATCCCCATCTCTTAACCTAGGGAAGGGAGATAACCCAATAAAAAAAACAGGCAAAATGGCTGCCAAAGTCAAAAACCACCAGCGGGCATCTGCATATACACTCCCAGGTCATGTGACCTCATTACCATAAATTGGAGCTCTCCGAAGAAGGAGGCGTGTAGTGGATGGGGAGACGGATGTAACTGTAACATGTGCTTTTGGATAATAGAAATGGTGATTTATTTGGATATTTCGTTTTGTTCCCGAGTTTATTTTCGTCCCTGTTGCGATCATCAGTGAGTTATGTATGCAGGTCCGCATATATCAATAGTAAAACATCTCGACTTTTATAGTTTCCTCAGATAGAGGTAAATGGAAATGCTTAACAAGGTAACCATGGTAACGTATGCAAATTTATACAATAACGAATAAAATGTGAATAGTATATGTATGTGATACATGTTGTACAATGGTAAGTATTGCTTACAAATATATATAATGAAATATGTAACGCGTTATATTAATTTATAAATTAAGGAATTAATGTGAAATATGAATACAATGCAATGAATTCATATTGTCGAAATTTAATGAACAGATTTTCATAAATGACTTGAGAAATAAATATGAAATGTCTAGCATGACTGCCCGGTTATTGGACACTTTTTATGAATAAGAGTCTGCAGGTCGGCCATGCGACCACGTATGGCCGAGAAAGTAACACTGGATAAAAGACTACATCTTTAGTGATAAATCGTCATAAAAAAAATATTAAAGAAAAAATACGGGGAGAGACTGGGAATAGTTGAAACGCAGGGACCATCCACGGTATGAAAATGCAAGTTTGCGCCCAGTTATTGGACACTTTTTCAGTGATGGATTTATTCGAAACTAATCCACTTACTATCAAATTCTTTATCCCACAGTCTTTAGGAAACCTCCAAGAATATTTAAACATGAATCCGCACTGTAGCCCACAAATGAGTTTTGGAATAGCGTCGAAGATTGAACCCGGTCCCAAATTTTGCAGTTTTTGGGAGTGTCCATTATCCTTGGCTGTCAATCAATGCTATTGCCAGTGTGAGCCACATGTCGTGCTATCGCAAACTGGCTGCTCTCGGTATTTTTCTATTTTTAGACCGAGTGGCGGGTAGAAATATTCATCGTCTTCCAAACGCCTGTCGCGTTGCACACTGAGATTCAGAATGAAGATTCTCTATATTTGTGGGAACATTTTCAGTTAAATTTCGTTGAATTTAATCAAACCTGCAATCAGGAATGAAACTGAGAAACTGGAGGAAATTTTCTGACGCAAATTTTTTTACCCAAATTTGTGACACCATTTCCGACCCGCACGAGGGCTAAACGTGCACAAACTCCGTGAGTAAACAGAAATTTATTAGCATGTCTTTGTAACTCAACTGTCAAATTAAATTTGTATTGCAGTTGTGTGGCCGTGTTACATTTTATATATTGGTTATTGTATTGTTTGAGATTGTATTATATGTGGGCGCATTGGTTCAGACCCTCGGTACGACATGCGAGCGCATTGGTTTGGACCCTCACGTTGATTTCGCGCCGTCTTAGTGTTTTAACTTACCTTGTTAATTTCATGTAATTAGACTTTCAGGAGCTCACGGCGCTGATGTGAGTATTCCGTGGCATTGTTTTTATATTTCCTTTGTTTATGAGACCTGAGTGCCGTTTCAGGACAGACTGTCGGCGCCAACTTATCCTTATATATTTTACCCTGTTTTGGCCTATTGGGCAGAGTATATCATTTCTCTCGTCGGAAGGGCACGCTGTTGTGTGGTACACTGTATCTATATTATACTTACTGTTTGCCGAAACGAGCTGATTATAGTCATACGTACCTAGTATTTGGTATCTCTGGCGTGCGTCCGACAGGTAAGTCCATTTGTTCTATATATGTATCGAACGTAAATTGTAATCTGTGCTATCTTGTAAAGTAAATGTATGAGATATATCCATTAGCTGGCTTTACGTAGTCCTGGATTCTGGGATTTAGAGATCGTAGAATTGTTTCTTTGGATTGTGGAAATGGTGGGTTATTTATTCACTTCTGGGTCCGATTTACGGCAGACATAGTAAATGCATTAATCCGATGTATATATATGCCATATAAATTAAGCATTTGTAATTGTTTCCTATTCTATTGCTTTCATAGTAATTCGTGTACGATGTTGCATTCCACTATATCGTGTGTATAAATTATGACTTTGCCGGACAATATTCGTTGCTGTCAATTTGATTGAATCGTACTTGTTTTATACAGGCCCTTCAGTGTGTATGTTGCCTTGTACGGCTTCTTGTGGATCGAGTTAACCCCTGTCACACTGATAGGGTAAGTGTCGTTTATCGCAGGCATGTCCGTGCGTTCGTATGTTCACATGTTTAAATTTGTGTACAGTGCTTTTAACCAATTAATATGCAGTAAATACGTTTTGGAGCGCAAGTCTATATTTGTGATGTTATAGAACGGTTGCGCTATATTTTATGTCCATTTACAAGCATGTACATAATACATGAAAGATTGGAGCATGTATTATATTGTATTTGTGACAGTGCATAATTTGGTTTTGTCTGAACATGTGAATTTGTATATTTTTAGGGTTTTTACTCAGACGAATAAACGGCTATATCGGACTTAAAAACGGTTATCCGAGTTAATCATTCCGGGTGACTACTACAGTTGCCATGTAATATTCCCAGAAAATAGCCCCACTGCATCTAGGTGTCCAGTAATAGGGCCTGTCCAATAACCGGGCAGTCATGCTATATGTTGTACATATCGTCGAACAGTAAAGTATATGCAAATTTAAACGATGCGAAATGAACGTACAGTATGTATGTGATACATGTTGGCATGGTGACGGATATAACGGAGTAATGAATGTGAACTATAAGAAAATATGTATGTGGTACATCATCACATTACAGTGAGCGGGATTCTAAATACCAGATTCAAATAATTAATACATGTACAATGAATTATTCATTCATCGTGTTTACATATCGTGTCACATTAGCCGTATCTCCTATAGAGACTCGCCCCTAATAATGGTACACAGTGCTATCTGGACACCACAAACACCGTCACAAAGACAGGCGCAGATCGCCTACCTCATGGCACACAGACACACCAGCGTTGGTGTCAATCCACCCTGACAATTGAATAATTAAATGTGTGCCAACAATACGTACAATTGTATCAACTGGAATGAAATAAATTACATTTATGATAGTCAGAATACAATATGTTAATTAGTACGAAGTAACAATTGCATCACCAGTCAAGTTAAGTTATTGATACAAATAATTCTATTGAATAGGCAAATATATTGGAAGAACAACAGCAGCATTACAGTTTGCCAGGTTCATTGTTTACCATTTGTCAACAAGAGTTATCTTTCATTAATTAATACATGTAGCTTCAATTTATCAACCAATAAAGATTAGTATTTTTGACCCAATAATAATGACTTTGTGTTCTCATTTACCTCTATATTTATATACTAATTATTATTAATTAATTACTACAATATACACTAATTATACAACGTCTCTTATACATTATGGTATGGCGAACAAGTGTTTACCTCAAAATATAACACGATGGCTGGTTTACATGATAATGCAGCAACGTGTGCCTGTCGACAATACACCTGCAACGCGCACAAAGTAACAGATCGTCAGTCGGCACAATATACAAGGAACTGTAAATAAATGTGTGATATGCACGCTTACTAGTACAGTACAAGTCTATTTCATTCGATATCTTACACCAAAAGTTACGAAAACAAGAGATATCAGAGATGCGAAAATTCGCCTTTACTCATTTACCGTTGAGCGGTGTACATATTTCGACACTGCGTCACTGCGTTTGTTACACAAATGTACTCGAGAATATAGCTCAAAAGTTATCAGCAAGCGAATATTATTTACATGAAGTGATAAACAGAATATTTACCTATTATTCTACAGTTTCTCCAGCTCAAATATGTCTTTGTCGTCCTGTCCAGAGATTTACGCACAAATAACAAGAGCAAAATGCAGCGTTTGACAGTTATCTGGCAGTTATTGATCGCACGTGCGAGCTGCCGAGCAACGCGCGTGCATCATCCATCCGTCGTGCAGCAGTACACACTAATCGATAAATTATAAGTCTCAAAGCGTACAAAATAGACCTGTCACATGTAGGTCAAGGTCAGTGTGCTCCCAAAATTGTGAAAATGTTAAAAATCATGATTTTTTGAGTCCATTGAGAAATTAAGGGCGGCCGTTTTGTCATGTACCAAAATGTAGATCAAGGTCGATAGTCAAGGCCACTGTGACCCCAAAAGCAAGGTCAAAGGTCAGTGTGACCTAAAAAAAAAACGGTGAGTGGATTCAATAGGGGGAAATGAAGTGTCGCTTCCCAAAAATTAGGTCACGGTCAAAGGTCACTGTGACCCCAAAATCAGGAAATTATTAAAAATAACATTTTTTGTGTCAGTAGATACATTAGGGGGACATGTGTCACATACCAAAATGTAGGTTAAGGTCGAAGGTCACTGTGACCCCAAAATCGTGAAATTGTTAAAAATCAGGATTTTTTGTATCCGTTGAGAAATTACGGGGAGACGGTTTGTCATGTACCAAAATTTAGGTCAAGGCCAATAGTCAAGGTCACTGTGACTCCAGAATCAAAAAATCTTTGAAAATTACTTATGGGCTGTGGGGTCTTGTCGTTGCCATGTACGTACGTCCGTCCGTCCGTCCTGGCGTCCGTCCGTCAACATGTTCTTGTCCGCTGAATATCTGCAGATCTATGAAGTCGGGCCCGACCAAACTTTGGTGATAGCTTCCTGAATGTTGACCGATGAAATGATTAGATTTTCAGATGGCTATGATGATTTCATGATTTTTTTATTTTTTTTTTTATTATTTATTGATGACTCAGCTTTTGCACTGTTACCTATGCCCATCAACATGTTCTTGTCCGCTGAATATCTGCAGATCTATCATTTCGGGCCTGACGAAACTTTGGTGAGAGCTTCCTGAATGTTGACTGATGAAATGATTAGATTTTCAGATGGTTATGATGATTTCATGATTTTTAATTTTTTTTTTATTACTTATTGATGGCTTAGCTTTTGCACTGTTGTCTATGCCTATCGCGAACCCTTGGTTGCATGTTTCATTGTGAATTTTGAAGGTTCCCTGATACAAGTAAGCCTGGTCCATTCAAGATTCTCATTGAATGAAGGACAACATTTTTCGTTAATTTTGCTATTAAATCATTCTATTCTACATCATATGTTTTATCCTAAAACTGTTGCATGAACCATATTTGTGTCCACACATTTAACTGGTACAACATTTTTATCAATTTTTGTCACCAAACATGTTACTGTACCTTGGAAATTATTTAAAACGAGTGATTAGGAGAGCCCATTTTTAGCCTGACTCTGGGCAATTTTGAACCAGTTTGCATACCTGGAGCTTATGCCCCCCCCCCCCAACAATAATGATAAGGGTGGGCCTGTGTCAATCAGTGTGTTTACTTGTTGTCACATTTGTGCAATGCATAAATTGCCACTGATAAAGCTACACTTTTTTGCATGCTGTAATCCCAGCACACCACTTACGTGAAACCGAAGTCTGTTTTATACGGTATCCAGGGATTTTTTGCATGTTCTGATCCCAAACTCCCAGTTCCTTTTCGTAATTCATTCTTGAGGGTCCAATTTTTTTACGTGAATTTCAGCGCAAATAGCCTGTGATTAATCACAAGACATGTATTAACATGAAATTCAATACCCAGCTATGCAATCGGATCGATATTGAGGATCCCAGAGGCTTTTTCCAGTATTTCCTTCAGAAATCCTTTCAAATTGAACAACAACGACACTTTCGTTTTTTGTTTCATTTGAGTTTTGGGCACCCATATGTTTTCCGAAACTAAATTGGCTCTAGATGCAGCCCTGATCCTACTTGACTAAAAAAAAAACAGGCTGAGGGGTCCACGCACCTTTTAGGTGCTTGCCTGCAATTCATGTTTTGTGTGTCAGTAGATACATTAGGGGGACATGTGTCACGTACCAAAATGTAGAACAAGGCCGATCGTCAGGGTCACTGTGACCCCCAAAATCATGAAATTCATAAAAATCATAATTATTTGTGTCCACTGATACATTGACGGAAGACGATGCGTCGTGTACCAAAATTTAGGCCAAGGTGAAAGGCCAAGGTCACTGTGACCCCAAAATCAGCAAATCATTAAAAGTCACATTTTCATATGCCTGTCGAAGACGAGGTCGTGTATACCTTACTCGCACGGCAAAGAGGAGTCGTACATTTTGAGATCAATTTGTCACATGTTTGAAACAGCTACATTGTTGTGAAATAAAAACCATACATTTACTTATTTAACGGGGAGAGGGGTTCTTCATGAACTTCATACCTGTTTATTAACTCAAGAACAGAGGTTTACTTTATGACTACCTTCTTCCTTCATGAAAAATACTCTCGTCTGAAAGGAATCCATTTGCAAGAAACCTATTTTCTTGTGTTTGACTATTGTCGATTTCAGTGTGGGATATGTGAGCTCTCGGCTCTTGCTTCAAGGTCAACTAGTTACCAAGAGTTAAGCTCATTTGAGTTTATCATTCAATATAACATGTGATATGTTGCATTCTCAGAAGCACAAAATTGTGGACCTTTGTCTGGATTGCTAGCTACCAATTGGAATCAAGGCTATTTAAATTGGGCTCCTGTTTGTGAGTGGATTCAATAGGGGGAAATGAAGTGCCGCATACCAAAAATTAGGTCAAGGTCGAAGGCCAAAGTTCACTGTGACCACAAAATCAGGAAATTATTAAAAATAACATCTTTTTGTGTCAGTGGATACATTAGGAGGACACGATGTGTCACATACCAAAAGGTCAAGGTCACTGTGACCCCAAAATCGTGAAATTGTTAAAAATCATGATTTTTTGTGTCCATTGAGAAATTACGGGGAGACGGTTTGTCATGTACCAAATTTACGTCAAGTTTAAAGGTCAAGGTCACTGTGACCCCAAAATCAAGAAATCACATTTTCATATGCCTGTCGAAGAAGAGGTCGTGTAATGCGATGTTGCGTTCTGTCCATTCATCCATTAACATTTGTTGTCCATGCGATATCTCTAATTTCAAGGTTTGGATTGGTACCAAATTTGAAGTATACCTTACTCGCATGGCAAAGATGAACCATACATTTTGAGATCAATTTGTCATAGGTCAAGGTCACAGTTCCCCAAAACTGAATCAAGTTTAGCTGACTATATGTGTTAGGTGGGAATATTCAGAGTTCTCTCCCCTACATGTATATGGCATTTTTTCTGTGGAGTTGTCTCTCGTGTTTGAAACAGCTTCATTTAGTTAAACTTTTGTGAAATAAAACCCATACATTTACTAATTTAACGGGGAGAGGGGTCCTTTATGAATTTCATACCTGTTTATTGACTCAAGAACAAAGGTTTACTTCATCAGTTTCTTCTTCCTTCATGAAAAATTATCTCGCCTGAAAGGAATCCAATTTCAGCAAAACTACTATTTTCTTTTGTTTGAATATTGTCGATTTCAGTGTGGGATATGTGAGCTCTCGGCTCTTGTTTCAAGGTCAACTAGTTATCAAGAGTTAAGCCCATTTTAATTTATCATTCAATATAAGATGTGATATATGTTACATTCTCAGAAGCACAAAATCGTAGAGCTTTCTCTGGATTGCTAGCTACCAATTGGAATCAAGGCTAATAACAACCTGGGAATTTGGACCAATGTAATTCCAGATATACGGGAGTATAATGAATCCCCTTGGGCTCTTGTCTATTTTGGAGTCTCGAACGATGATCCAATACGTCTGGTGGTTATATTCTGTAGCAACTTGCGGTGATGCAAGACATCTGGTGATTATTTGGAGTAATGTGCAGTGATTCAAGACGCCTTGGGTTTATTTTGGAGCCACGTCCGTTGATCCAAGACGTCTGGTGGTTATTTTGGAACCAGGTGCGGTGATGCAAGAGGTCTGGTGCATGGTTATTTTAGAGTCACGTGCGGTGATCCAAGACGTTTGGAGGGTATTAATCGATTTTGGAGCCATGTGTGGCGATTTAAGACGTCTGGTGGCTATTTTAGAGACCCTTGCTGTTATGTTGGACGTGCGGTATTTTTGAGACACGTTGGGTAGGGTGAATGCAAATATGCTTGCTTTGTCTCACCTCTGTAATTTGAACAAAAGGCAGCATGAATTTAAAAAAGTAAGAGACTAGAATTCGTCCGTACGACAGTTTCGTTTCTCTGAAAATATGTTTCCATGCGATATTTTGAGGCTAGAACTTTCTTCATGTCCAAGACTAATGAGCCTTTCGAATCTTTTTCCGAAGACAATCTGGAACTGTATCTAGTAGAGTCGGGCACCCTCATCTTCAAGACACTTTTTCGAATGATGGTTGCCACGCATGCCCATTTATGTATAAAAGGAAACGAGCCAGTCTCTTGAAAGAGCAGCAGCTATCAGTTTCAGATCATACCATGTTCCTTCTGTTAAATCCTCACCGTTGACAAGTATTCTCTTCTATCATTAATTGAACTGTAACCATCTGAGTCCTGCTTCCATTGTGTTTGTTCATTTGACAACATGAACACATTCATGTGGACTAGACATGGAATAATTTCTGATGACATTGAGGTACAATATAAGCTGGAGGCCACCGTATGGCAAGCCAAGTGCTTTTTATTCCGAATTTCCGATATCGGAAATTCTAAATTGCAATTCCAGATATCGGAAATAGAATTTCCGATGTCGGGAAAACTGTTCCCAAAATTTGCGATATCGGAAATTCAGTGACAATTTCCGATATCGGAAATTTCCGATATCGGGAATTGTCTTCGAATATCGGAAATTGCAATTCTCGATATCGGGAATTGAATTTCCGATATCGAAAATTCTAATTTCCGATATCGAGAATTCTGTTTCTGATATCGGAAATTTGAAGGACATGAATTTCCGATATCAGGAATTTTAATTCCGATATCGGAAATTTCAATTCCGATACCGGAAATTCAATTTTCGATATCGGAAATTCTTGAATAAAAAGCACTTTGGCTTGCCATACCACCGTATACGATTATTCCAGAAGTTCATGAAAACTCATGAACTTCTGGTTATACCAGAACCACATGCCCTCAAAACAAGCGTTTTGGGGATTGTGGGCGGTGGCACTAGTGTGAAGTGTCGAAATATGGGGTCTCTATACTTAACCCCATACTTTATATAAAAAATACATCAAGGTGTGAAACGCACTTTGGGTGAAACGAGAAATAAACGATTTACCTCCAAACAAAATACATCAGCATATTCTGCAATTGTCACTCTATATATTCCCGTAGTCAAAGTAGTAAATTTGTGCATTTTATACCTTTACCGGGCGATTCAAAATCCAACGTAACTGTCCATTCATCCCAGCACACCGAGATGATGGCCCGCTTCTTTCTCAATTCTGATTGGTCAGTCGCGACACGCCTGCGGCAAGAGAGGTCACACACTAGCCAAGTTTAGACTTGGTATTGAATAAGGCTAGAAACGGGAAGATATGAAAATTTAAAGGTAGAACACAGGCTATGTCCTATATGTAGCAATTCTGTTGAAGATGAAGTTCATGTACTCATTGAATGTCCAGCTTATGACGATTTAAGACATGATCCGTTTTTCGAGATGTATACACTACGGGGCGAAGCGATGCATACGATATATAATGATGATATACTGTCCACTATGTTAGCAAACCAAGAGTTAGTTCGTATTAGTGCCAAAACCTGCTTTACAATCTTAAAGAGGCGTAAGCACCTCTTATATAATTCAAGGTAACATTTCAGTAATGTCTGATAATAATCTTGAAGATATCTAACAAATTTCGTGTAATGTCTAATATGTTAATTCATATATACTCTCTCATAACTCAGTATTGAGTGGTGTGTGTACAATATTGTTTTTATCAGTGTTTTATGTCAGTGTACATGCAGTGAGACTTTAATAAACTATTTTATCTTATCTTTATCTATATATATAGCGATTATCCATACAGTCATATTCATAAGAGAACAGATGTTGGTCAGCCAAAACGTGTGCACAATTAATAGACATTGGCATGCATATGCTGTTGATATATTGTGTTGCCAAATTTCACATCGATGTTAATTAATGAGAAATTCAAGAAACTCTATAGACAAAGAAACATCCCAAGAATGATCTTCCGTGTACTGTAAAACATGTTCTTTTGCATGCATGAAACTTTCGCGATCAGAATAAATCGCGAAAGTTTCATGCACGCGAAAGAAACGTGTTCATATGACAAGCGCGAAGACAAGAACGCAACAACAACATCGACAGAGAAAGGACACGAGATAAATTGTTTTCGACATTAGCACAGTTTTAATGGTCTCACCACCTAAGCTCTAATCAGAAGTGACTGTTTAAAGCACCGGATACACTTGGATATGTGAAGCATTGTAATACTAGAAATGATCGTCAATGTCCTCGTTTGCCGCCTTGATTCCGACCGTTTTGAACCCCTGTAGGATAGCAGACGTGCTGCTTCTGAGTTGTTCGTGGGCCTTCACCATGCATCCACAGCGCGTGTTTAGGTTTCAGTGGGGAAAATTTCAAGTCAACTTGATATCCTGCACAGATTTTCCACTTTTCAACAATGTCTTCATACCACGCGGTGAAATGGTCTTTCAGGGCGGCTTTGAAAGCTCCATTCCCGCTGAGATCTACCGACTGGAGCTCTCCTGTGCGGTATTTATTTACTTTAAAATGACAACTACCTGCATGATATCTCGCGATATAGGGTTTGTTTACCTACGGGAATTCCTTTTAAGGCTGAAACAGCGGGATTGAAATAATCTGCCCCCAACAGTCAGGAAACCTCTGTTTGAATACTATTCTTCATACAGTTAACGCCGCCTTTTGTTAGACTCGTGTTGGTATTGTCAAACGACCACACTGCGCGCGCACCCACATGTGAATACACGTGGCTTTGCCGATTTTACCGCGTCCGGTATCTATTTCCCATGTCTATTAGTATGATATATTTGCAAATTAATTTTTTTCTGGCACAGAGAGAATCGCGAAAGTTTCATGTCGCGAATTTTTTAAAATTGAAAAATCGCGAAAGTTTCATGTCGCGAAAGTTTCATGTTTTACAGTATGTAGTAGAGCTAAAAAATGCTTTTTTGCTTCTGACATGAAGATATCGGATATCAGTTTTCTTGGACACCGATACTATTAATGAACAAAGACGGTCGGTCGGGTCTGTAGCACAAAAATGTGTATGTGTACTCTCGCATCAAAATCTTCCGTAAGAAATTTTGAATTTTTTAAATATCCACAAACGTTCAACGCAGAGTTTTTAGAAATAGTGGCACAATACCCCTCCGAAAAGGCTTTTTAACTTCTGAAGGGCCCTCGTCAACAGGGTATAAAGAAGGCCAGCTATGAATCTAATTTTTTATGGGTTTTATGCATTTTGAGAGTCCAATGCACTTTTGGTATTAGTGAGGTGGCTTAGGGCCATATTTTGGGAAGATCGTGACACGATGGACCAAAGCACGAAACTTGGCACACCCATCACTTGAGACATATAAAACAATATCAGAAGGGGTGCCCGTTGCTCTGGGCTCTGTGATGCCCTCTGGCCCCCAAAAGGGCATCTGAGGGAAGCTGAAACTTACCACACTTTATCACTGGTTCAAGCGCCACCAGAAAATGTCACAAAATCCACGATGGTGGCCATGATGACATCATTTCCCAAAAAATAAGCCATTTTGTGGTCGATTTTTCGGGCCGATTTTTTCAATTTTTTATTAGCGCAATTCTCTTCGGTGAGAAACTGCCTGGTTGATTAGTAAATAATCATTTATTCGAGAAAAAAATACTTTTGGATACTTTTACGAAAACAAAGTACGTTAATTTTGAAGGAATACGAGGAAAACAGAACTTTCCAGTTACACCCTAATGTCATCCATTTTTAATTTACTCATGATGCTCTGCTCCGAGTGTTATGCTACAGGCTCAAAAATAACTTCAATATCACAAGCTACAAATGCGCTAAGTTACAGCTCTCAACATTTCTTCATTTTGGAGCACCAGCTAGGGAAAGGTTCTCTGAGAAGGAAGTGGGGTGGCTGAAACCACCTAAACCAATTAGGTTTACATAATCGCCTGTCTAAAAGAAAACAGTCGCTCCTTATCCATGTAAAACTTGACAATTCAGCTTTCCATCTCGTAAAATAGAAAAAAAAGATGGAAATGCTCAAGGCTGGCCAGGTTAGTTTTTCTGGGTATTCTTGTATTTACCAGGTTTACCCGATGTTGAAGCGTTCACTCCATCAGACGTCCTTGATGCTCATCCACTAACATCCGATGAGTTATTTGTTTGAGCTGATCTGTCATCACAGCTCCCGAGCTAGCGTATCTAATTCCGCTTAAGCCGGTGCTAGGGGTCGTGTGGATACTTTATATTCTCTACATGAAACGCTACAGTAAAAGCGCGGCTGAGATACTAAGGCTACGTCCACCATGTTTGGTGCCGATGGAAGCTTTCCTGTTGAGTCATATGGTTGCGTTTTAGTCGTCAGACGTCGTCAATTTCTCCCACCTCTTTCTTATCTCTCCAATTTCAATCTTTCTACTTTGAAGTTTGAGAGATAAATAGCTGAATTAACAAGTGTTACACGGACCGAGGATTTCTACGCGTCTCTGTGCGCTTATTTGTGGCCGCCCTATATAACCACAGTTTTTGGACGGGACGGTACGAAACTTCATCTGAAGAGTGTGAGGGTGAATCCAAAAAGAAAAATCCCCAAAATGGCATCTTATGCCTGTTGGAGGCCGGTATTTTTTTTCTGGAAGCCCGTGAAATTACGTCAGGATAGTTAAAAGAGCTATATGGTGAGAAGAAGGGACTCTAAATCCAAGAAGATATCAAAAGGGCGTTTAACACCCAATGGGAACCGAGAACATGCAACATACAATTTACATGTTATAGCACTGGTCTATATATTGCCATTGAATGGCCACAGATTTGGTCGAATGTTCATGTGACTTTGTCAATAGGCTGTCAAACATTTTCGGGATAGCTAAAGGGATCTGAGAGAGTGAATAGATACAGGAAATGGATCGGAAAGTGCATTTAACGCCCATTGAGGGACATAAACATAAAATTAACATTAAAATAGCACGTGTACTTCTATCCATCGCCATTGACATGATTGGGAGTGCTTAAGACGATTTTCAGATTCAGAGGCAGATTGTGGGAGGGGTCTAATACTGCATCTAATATATTCCATTGGGTGCCAAGACCATTACATGTACATGTGCATGGTTCAGCACCCGTACCGGTTGTGCATGTACACCGTAAGAAAAATGATACTGAATAGGGGGGTCCTGTGTTCAATTGCTATTGGTGGATTCAGCTCCACCATCGCCCCTCTTCCCAATGAACTTTTCTCTGGTGCTCGCAACTGTTTAGAGCTAGCACTTTGTGTCTTTATAACAAATCAAATTAGGATCATTTTATCAGAGCATCATGGGTAAATTCAGATTTAACGACACGGTGGTGTAGCTTGAAAATTTTGTGCTGGAGTATTTTCTTCAAAATTGGTGTATTTTTCTACGTAAAAATGCCCAATAATATCTTATATCACATCAGATGATTATTTACTATTTTACAAGGTAATTTTGGCGAAGAAAATTGCACAAGTAAAAAGTTTGAAAAATCGATCCGAAAAATCATCAATAAAATGGCTTATTTTTTATAAAATGACGTCACTGTGACATCATCATAGAGGCCATCTTGAACTCAGTTCGTTAACCAGCACCTGGTAATATTAATATTTACAAATAAATATTATATTATTTGGAGCTAAATTGTCTGCTGGGACTATGACGAATTTACTTTGGACTTTGCGAGAACTTCATGCGAATTGAGAATTCTCTATACTTGTGTGAGAGAGTGTCGCCCTCTCCTCCGGAACTATACAATCAACTGTATTAGCATTAACTTGATTGTAAATCTTTTGTATAATACTGCTTGATACGCTCGTTTGTTACCCACGAATTGTCTCCCTTTGTACGCGTGATAGCAGGTACGAGTTGCCTGGTGACGTCACTGCACACGATAGAGGTCGCTGTTGTTTAGGCGCCCTGTACGACTCAACAACGTTGGTCGGAAAAGTGTTTTGGAGAAATGAAAATCCAATTTATTCTGGCCTATATTAAAGCGTCATCGATTAGCAGTAACATGTTGTACTGCAGTGCCAGGTATGGGTGCTGACTTGTTCTAGCTTTCCTAAATGTGGACCGATAGAGTACATGTAAGAATGACAGCGTAGTATAGTCCGCACATCTGATCTGAGGACCACTGGATATCAACTATGGATTGTGAACTGGTGTGATGGTTCCGAGCTGTTGATATGTCGCTCTCCTCAAGCAATGGGAGTTGCTATTCAATTAATGGACCTTATGTAATTGGGCCACTCAGTTAATTGAAAACACCCTCATGGTGTGAAGCCACTGTTCTCTCTGTTCTCTGTAGCCACTGTACTCTAGTTGCTAATGTTAGGTTGTATCAGATGTGTATTATAAAATAAGTAACAGTAAATGACATTAATTGTGTGAACACATTTTTGTCGTTCGTGTCACTTTTCTTTAAGTAGGAAGCGATCCCGAATTATTGTAGTTGTTGCCTGCCGATTAGGGGGGCTGCGGCTACATTGCGGTGTCAGAAGTGGGACCAGTGACCAGTTGCTAGCATTGAAGGTAACCTAGTTTAAGTGTAAGAGAACAGTGGTGGATCACCATGGCTGATGAACGTGTGGAGGCCCTGGAGGCCCAGCTTTCCCAGCTACTCCAGTGGAGGGACACTGTGGGTACTCAACCACCCCCCACCCCAGTTGTCAATGTCAGAGTCCCATCGACAAAGAAGATCCGACGATTTGGTGGAAACCCGGAAGAAAATTTGGACGACTGGATCGAAGACGCCCGCGGTGTTATTAGAGACTTTGGAACGGAAGAAGCAGGACAGTTTCTACTTCGACATCTTGATGGAGCTGCAAGAGAAGAGGTCAAATACCAGTCACTGGAGGTTCGTAGGAACCCCACTCGAATACTCGAGGTCTTAGAATCATGCTTTGGCGAAAAACATTCTGCAATACAGTTGAGAAGAATGTTGTACGATAGGCAGCAGGGAGAGAAGGAATCTGTTCGAGACTTCTCTCGAGCACTTCTAGAGATATATGACCGGTTATCTAGGAAGGGTAGGTCTGTAGTTGGCATGAGAGATGAAATGTTGAATGAGATATTCAGAGAATGTAAAAGAGAAATATCTTAGATGTGAACTACGTCGTATGATCAGAGATCATGAGCATGTTTCTTTCCAGGATCTTCGCCAACACGCTATTCGTTCGTCTGAAGAAGATGATGGCAAGGGAAAGAAAAGTCAACCATCCGTCAACATGATTGAGTCTGAGGCCAAAGTGAGCTCAAGTTGCCCCAGATACAGCACGATTGGCCGAGGGACAGGTGCAGATCATGAAAAAGCTTGAAGCTGCTGAGAAGTCCGAGTATCAGCCTAGGTCCCAAAGTCAGTGAAGGTATCCATCGACAGTGATCTGCTACGATTGTCACCAGCCAGGGCATACACGTAGATTTTTCCCTCAGCGTAAAGCACCACAGAAGGAATCGTACAAGGGAAACGACCGTCCTTCACTGCAGTGAGCCGTGCAGTGGGGGGACATGATGTAACTGGCTCGGAGAGGGATCTTCTGGAAAAGGCTGTGAGTCCCCAGCCTGTGATTGCTGCTTATTTTGGAGGAGTACAGATTCCCTGTCTCATGGATACAGGATGCATGGTTATTACGGTGTCCGAGAAGTTCTTCATGGAAGAGATCCATCCCAAGGGGTGCGCATTTACAGACACATCTGACTGGTTAAGGCTTAAAGCTGCCAATGGACTAGATATACCATATGTAGGGTACGTGGAGGTAGACGTTGAAGTTATGGGAACACTGCTGCCTGCCATGGGTGCTTTAGTACAGCGTGATACTGAGGAAAGTCTCGCTTTGGAAAACCAAATACCGGGACTACTGGGAATGAATGTATTACGACATGTGCCGAAGTTTGGTGAGTTCATGAAGAGCCTTGGTTGAGAAGATACACCACCGGAAGGGGTCAGAGAGACCACTACAAAGTTCATAAGGGTTGCTGGACGTGAACCTGTCCGTATTCCAGCTGAATCAGTTTGTGAAGTTGCAGTGACCAAGCCTAACAACTGCGGGAAACTCTCTGTGATTGAACCCTTGACAACACAGAGACAAGTGACGGTTACACCGTCTATGGTAGAGACGGATGGGTGTGTATATGTGCAAGTGACCAACCCAGGACTGAGTGGTGTGTGGCTTAAACCTCGGATGCGGATTGGAATGATTTCTCCGGTCTCGGATTTCAGTGCCACGGGTACGAGTTCTGTGCAGTTTCAGCCAAGTGGTGTTAATGAACTGGTCATTGCACGTGTAGATGTACGAGTCGACAAGGTGGTGCATGCTGGTACAGATGCTCTCAAGTGGGTTGATGATCTGGTGGACAGTTCACAGCTAGATGAAGGCCAGAAACGCCAAGCCGCTTCTCTCATCCTGGAACATCGGAAAGTATTCGCTGATGATTAGGATAGCTTGGGGTGTTCTGGAGCGACAAAACATCGGATAATAACAGAGGATGAAGTGCCTGTTACCCATCCCTACCGTAAAATTCACCCGAATCAACTTGAGGAAGTTAAGGAACATATCCAAAACCTACTGAAGAAGGGAGTCATCAGAGAAAGTCAATCCAACTATTCCAGCCCTGTGGTCATTGTCCGGAAGAAGAGTGGCAGTATTCGCCTGTGTGTGGACTACCGTGGCTTAAATCGGAAAACAATCAAGGATGCGTTTCCACTCCCACGCATTGAGGAGAGCCTGGATGCCATGTCCGGTGCAACTGTATTCTCCACCATCGATTTGCAATCTGCATACAACCAAGTTGAAATGGACGAAAAAGACCGCCATAAGACTGCCTTCACGAGCTCGCTTGGATTATTTGAATTCAATCGAAATCCTTTTGGCTTGTGTAACAGTCCCGCCACCTTCCAACATCTCATGTTCACCATCTTTAGAGAAGAGGCCAACCAGCGGTTATTTGTTTATCTGGATGACATAATCGTATTTTCGACATCGTTTGAAGAGCACCTGAAACGATTGAAGTTGGTCTTACAGAAACTGGAGGAGTATGGTCTCAAAGTGGAACCTTCCAAGTGCCATCTGTTTCGTCCTGAAGTGCAGTATCTGGGACACGTAATATCTGCTACAGGGATCGCTACTGACCCGGGTAAGATTAATACAGTGAAAGAGTGGCCGACACCTACAACTGTGCAGGAAGTTCGCTCCTTTTTGGGGTTAGCCAGTTATTACCGGCGGTATGTGAAGGGTTTCACCCAAATTGCCTCCCCGTTGCACCGGTTGGTGAGTTCCGATCCACTGAAAGGCAAACGTCGAAGAAAGAGCAAATAGACCCCAACCTCGGAGAATTGGAATTCTGATTGTCAACAGGCCTTTGACAGACTGAAGGAGGCTTTGACAACTGCGCCTGTGTTGGGCTTTGCTGATTTTACCTTACCCTTCATCCTGGAGACAGATGCCAGCCATATGGGACTGGGTGCCGTACTATCGCAGGTCCAGGACGGGAAGCCTCGGGTTATAGCATATGCCAGTAGGGGCCTTAGAGGCTCAGAGAGAAACCTCAGTAATTACAGTAGCATGAAGTTGGAGTTGCTTGCCTTGAAGTGGTCAGTGTGTGAAAAATTCAGGGATTACTTGATTGGCTCTCCCTTCACCGTATACACCGACACTAACCATTTGAAGTACATACAGACAACGGCTAAGCTCAGAGCTGTGGAACGTCGATGGTCATCTCAGCTTGCTCAATTCCAGTTTGACATTGTATATCGATCCGGTAAGGGGAACTCGAATGCGGACACCTTGTCACGGAGGCCTCAACCAGTGGAAGATGACCATGTAGATGTTGAAGAGGTTTCAGAGGCATTTGGAGTGACCGCCATGCCTGCTGAAGTTCGTTGTCAAGTCCTGTGTGGAGCTGTGGGTGCAGTTATTTGTAATGACCGCTGTTCAGTGCCTGGTGTTCCTGCAAGCTGTGATATGTTACCGACCTTGTCAGCTGAAGATTTGGTCCACCAGCAGTTCACAGACCCAGTGATAGGACGTTTGCGGTATTACTGGAAGAGAGGTACAAAGCCCTCTGCCCTGGAACGTCGAACTGAGCCAAAGGAGCTAGCTGTCATGCTCAAGCAATGGGACCGTGTTGTGGAGGAGAATTACAGTCACAATCAAAGCGTGACTGAGATACACCATTCTCTAGATAACGACTAGCGATACGGATTTTATATTTTTGGAACATCATGATGTCTTGTCGGCATCATTGAAAACTGTTGACCGCTTCTCTCTTGCAGGAAACTAGCCTATGTTTGTGTATACTATGATTATCTTTTTTGAATTTGGTGCTAATACTGTTATATGGATACGGAATAGATCTTTGGATTATGGACGCGGATATTCTTTAATGGACGACGGTTGAATTATGAATGACGGACTAGACGCTTGTATTTCTCTATCGACGGATACAGGATCCGGGGGGTGTAGTGATTCACCAACTGCTCCTTCCCGCAGGCCTTAAGACAAGTATCCTGCAAGGTCTACATGACCAGTTAGGCCATCAAGGAAGAAAAAGAGTTGAAAAACTGGCACGCCTACGCTGTTACTGGCCCAGGATGCAAAAAGACATTGGAGAGTGGGTAGCGAACTGTGAACGGTGCTGTCTAGCCAAGGCACCTATGACCAGCCCCCGAACGCCTATGGGCAGCCTGATGGCGGACAGACCCTTGCAAATCCTGGCCATCGATTACACTTACCTGGATAAAGCTTCAAATGGGTTGGAGCGTGTACTTGTTATGACGGATGTGTACACTAAGTTTGCCGTGACCGTACCCACACGAGACCAGACAGAATGTTCGGCAGCTACAGCACTAGTGAAAGAGTGGTTCCTCAAATATGGCGCACCATTCCGCATCCACTCTGATCAGGGTCGACATTTTGAAGCCGAGAATATGCAGGAGCTATGTAAGATGTATGGTGTAAAGAAAACACGCACGACCCCATACCATCCTGCTGGAAATGGACAGTGCGAACGACTCAATCGGACGCTACATGATTTACTGAAAACACTACCTCCTGACAAGAAGCGCAATCGGCCGGAAATGCTACCAGAGCTTACATATGCCTACAATGCGACCCCTCACTCGGCGACCGGGTTTGCGCCATTTTACCTAATGTTTGGCAGGGATGCCCGACTACCAGTAGATGTTGTTCTGGGACATACGGAGGAACACACTGAAGATAACTGGGTAGAGTTACACCTGAAGAGGCTGAGACAGGCCTATCAAAAGGCAGGGGAGCACCTCGAGGCAGAGCGTGTTAAGCGAAAACGTCAGTATGACAAGCGGTCAAAAAAGAATGATATTAGCCTAGCTGAACATGTTTACCTCCGAAACCTCTACAGAGGTCGGCACAAAATCAAGGACACATTTGGGAAGACTGTTTACCGGGTGATGAATGGTAAGGGGGACACATACTTTGCAGAGCCTGCAGATGGTAGTGGTGGGCAGAAAGTAGTGAATCGGTCAGTTACGAGTGTGTCCCAAGGTAATCCTGGTTCCTCAGAGAGGTGGTCGCCAGCGTTCTGGCCGCCTTGGCCCAAGTCATAGAAATCCAGAGCTGCAGTGTGACAGTGAGACAGATTCGTCAGATAAAGACTGTCAGTTGCGAATCCACTACCCGGGAATACAGGACAGATTTCCGTTACAAGAACAACAGACACTGAGGAGAAGTAGCAGAGTATCGGCTGGTCACCATAGCAATCCATATAACTGCCCTGTGCTCCGGAACTATACAATGAACTGTATTAGCATTAACTTGATTATAAATCTTTTGTGTAATACTGCTTGATACGCTTGTTTGTTACCCACGATTTGTCTCCCTTTGTACGCGTCATAGCAGTTACGAGTTGCCTGGTGACGTCACTGCACACGATAGAGGTCGCTGTTGTTTAGGCGCCCTGTACGACTCAAAAACGTTGGTCGGAAAAGTGTTTTGTAGAAATGAAAATCCAATTTATTCTGGCCTATAAGCGTCATCGATTAGCAGAAACATGTTGTACTGCAGTGCCAGGTATGGGTGCTGACCTGTTCGTTCTAGCTTTCCTAAATGTGGACCGATAGAGTACATGTAGGAGTGACAGCGTAGTATAGTCCGCACATCTGATCTGAGGACCACTGGATATCAACTATGGATTGTGAACTGGTGTGATGGTTCCGAGGTGTTGATATGTCGCTCTCCTCAAGCAATGGGAGTCGCTATTCAATTAATGGACCTTATGTAATTGGGCCACTCAGTTAATGGAAAACACACTCATGGTGTGAAGCCACTGTTCTCTGTAGCCACTGTACTCTAGTTGCTAATGTTAGGTTGTATCAGATGTGTATTATAAAATAAGTAACAGTAAATGAGATTAATTGTGTGAACACATTTTTGTCGTTCGTGTCACTTTTCTTCAAGTAGGAAACGATCCCGAATTATTGTAGTTGTTGCCTGCCGATTAGGGGAGCCGCGGCTACATTGTCTGCCGATTAGGGTGGCCGCGGCTACACTTGTTTTTCTTGGGGGACGGTACTTCTGTCAGTATGGCGGATTGTTTCAACGACATTGCTCTTGGTGAGTTCCAGCCAATCAGCGAGTACTGTAGGTTCTACTTTTTCTAGCTTTGACCGTTCAATAACGTACTTTTCCAGTGCAGCCAGGACTACCTTCTGTTCGGCCTTCAGGTCCATTTTTCTTGGCTCTCGTTGCTCATCCATTAACCACAGATGAGTTATTGGTTTGAGCTGATCTGTGATCACAGCTTCCAAGTTAGCGTATCTAATTCAGCCTAAGTCGGTGCTAGGGGCCGTGTGGATACTTCATAGTCTCCACATGAACAGCTAGAATAAAAGCGCGACTGAGATACCAAGGCTATGTCCGATAATCCACCGTATTCTCGGGTCTGATTATGAGATGCCGAGGGAAGCTTTCCAGTAGAGTCATTTGGTTGCTATTTACTCGCCAGACGTCAATTTTTACCCCACCTCTTGCACATCGCCCCAACTCTATATTTAGGTCCCTTCATCAGGAGTGTTTATAGGTCCTTATCACTCACCATATCAAGGTTCCCATTCACAATATATTAATTTCGGCGATTCACAATCATAACTATGGCCTTTAGACGTGTATACTCCTTGACAGCATTAGTGTAATTGAATATTTTGGTGGCTATATATTTAGTATACTTATATGAAATGCAGTACGATACAGCGTTGAGTACTTCTGGATCATTCAGGATTCGTGGTAAATTAATTATGTCCAGTCCTTTATCTAAGTAGTTGAGTTTCAAGAAAAACCGGTCTTGGCATGTTTCAATTATGTTCACTGGACGATACTGTCGAAAATACTCTACATCCTGACAAACTTTATTGATTGTAGGTGATATTATATTTCCTAAAGACACAGATCTTTGTATATCTCTGGCTATTAGATTAAAGCTCTCAGAGGTAAGGATTGTACGTAAGCTATGTATACTTTTGGGGGTGTAAGTGAAACGCATTCAGTAATTTAATGTGATATGTTCGTGAATCAACGCACTATTGAACTTTCTCCAACAATGGCTGCACTGTCTCTTTTGATGGGGTTTAAATAGCTGGGTAATATTGGAGACATTTGAATGACGGTTTGTTGCATTGCCGAGCCCTTTGACATTATCATTAACCATACGGAAACACTGACCCAGTCACAATAGTTCCCGCTCTTGAATTTTCTCTCAAATCCAAAGGCAAATCCTTGTTAGACGGATAGACGACCTCTATGATCGGACGCCGACACGCCAACCAAGCTTCTCCATGTTATCCACAGTCACAAACGACAATCACAAGAATTTGTAAAGAGGGCAATCTTCGGGGATAAAATATCCACCAGCAGAATCTTGCCATATAAAGAAAACAATTAAATGCAACAAATAAAAATGGTGAAACAGATGCTGAGGTACTGACAAGAAATCATATGACCCCCATAATCCAATATTCTGAGTGCATATCCAAAAACATCACAGGAACAAAATTGATCCGTATGATGATTTTTATCTTTGCCATTCCTTGTAGCTGCTCTTCTGGACATTTTGAATGGCATGGCAACATGGCCCCTAGAACCGACTTCAGCCGCTAAGATTTTGGTAGAATGCAAGTCAGTGAGACCCTACGCCGACCAAGCGCTTCGTTCTCCACCGTAACGAAAGTCACAAACAACAATTCATAAGGATTTCTACAGAGGGCAAGCCCCGGGGGCGACACGTCCACCAGCAGAATCTCACCATTTACAGAAAACCATTAAATGCAACAAATAAAGATGATGGGAAAAGATGTTGACGTACTGACAAGAAGCCATTTGACGCCACAGACTAATATTCTGATTGCATATCTAAAAACATCACAAGATCAACAAATGATCCATGTGACGATTTGTATCTCAACCACGTTTTTATTGTAGATATTCATGTAGACATCTTGAATGACATGATCACACGGCCCCTAGCACCGGATGATTGTTATTGGATACAAATATTCAATAGCAATGATGTAACAGGAATATAAATTCATCTGATGGAAATCGTTGAACTACGTGAGCGTTAGATATAGCAGACACAGCTCTGCGGGGTTACTATTAGTGGAATGCAACGTCTTATTCAAAACAAGCCTGACACCGTGTAGTATATAGGATTACCATAGAACACTTTGTCCTATCTCTTAACATCATGACTTGAATTTTTGGCTCCCCAAGAGTTTGACCAAAACCCCGGTCACGAAACTTGGTCAGTGGGTTCTCGAATATGTTACGCTTAGAATGTCGTGATTTTTAAAACAATGGTCTTTAAACAGGAAGTGACGTCGTGAAATCTTAACCGATATTTCCCGAGCGGTTGGGACTAGAGGCATACCGTCTGCAGTGGAGTGAAGTAGAGCTAGGACGCGCATGCGCAGTCAGTGAATTGTGGGAAAAGGGCATGTGGGTGGACGTTTTGGGGATTGAGGTGGGCCAATAGTGGGCGTTCTTAAAATATGGAAAACCCCGTATCAACTAGGTCTAGATGGTCTAATATCGGTCCCCAGCGGATCGTGGCCTGTCGAGAGGTGCAGGGTGGGATAGCGGGTGCATGTAAAATTATGATTTTTCCCGGAAATAAAAAAGCGGGGAACGGACTTCACACCTGGTGAGTAGTAGAAATGGGAATTTTGTTGTTGTTAAAGATTGTGCCGTCTCTCAATTTCCGGGGGAGGCGGGCACCAAATCAAGGGAATTAATCCATTTGCCTCTTTGTAGTGTTTAAAGCATAACCCAGTATATTTTCCCTATGACCTTTGTGGAGAGTTTTACAATAACGCCTTAACGCCATATCGTAACGCCTTAACGTCTTATCCTAACGCCTTAAGGGAGTAGAGGACGTTCGTTTCCCTGCTCTTATGGGGATATAACATGGTGATTTCTCGAATTTTTCAAAACAAGCTGAACAAAAGTACCTAGACATTTCAAAATGGGATAAAAATCTACAAAAGACACAACAGAAACATTCATGCATTTTACAGGTGATTCAATAGTGTGATAGGATTGACCAAAAAGTTGGCATTTCAGATTTAATGGTTGGAGGGTGCATAGTGCTCCCGAGGTAGAAAATTTTGCCTCTAGAATTCCCCAAAATTCACTCTTAGTCACTTTCAACAAAAAGGAAACTTGTAAATGGCTAATAAATGAACCTCCAATAATATTCCCTACCCCCCAGCCCGATTCCTCACCCCCACCCCTCCTGGAAATAGGGCTGGAAAGGCCCAATTTATCTGTTATACCGCTAATAAAGCATGGTGTCCCCCTGTTTTTATTACATATTTAACAAGAACTATGTATGTTTAACATTATATAGGAAAATGGGGAAATCTGACCTTAAGAAATTTGATTTATTGAGCATCAAGCAAGAAAATATTCAAATCTCTATGTATGCAGTGTTATGGCTTTTAAGTGGTATACATGCGTTTGTTCGCCATATTTTTTTAACGAGTATGGTGACCCCTAATTTTGTTTCATGGATCATCTCCTCTTACTGAAATACTGAAATTTGAAAAAAAACATTCAACCTCTAGAAATGAACGTCCTATTCTGCCTTAACGCCATAGCATAACAGTTTTTCACGTTTTGCGAGAGATTGTACCATGCTACATGTATTATATAATATTAACGCATCGACAAGGTGTATCTATCAATCCATTCACACCGTCATCATGTTCCAAAAATATCAAAAAGAGTATCGCCGATTAGTATTTCTAATCCATGATTTTCATTGTAAAGTCGTTATCTAGAGAATGACTATCTCAGTGATGCTTTGATTGTAACTGTTTCTGCAATAATGTTTTGTGACGTTGATTAAAATCGTCACATTTCACACAGGTTCTAGCAAATGCTGCCAGTGTGATATGTTTACGCCATATGCAGGTCCCACTGGAATATTACTCTCGAGAAAGGGATAATTTACGATGTCGAAATTGTTATCATCTCTCTCGTCGTAAACTCAACGAGTGGGAAGGCTCGTTTCAATTTATAAAGATACAGGTCTGAATATGATTCGCCGTTAGGGCTATCTGTAGTTCCCTTCAAATCCAGTGTAGGTGGATATATATCCTTCACTGTATCATACGTAAGCGGTAGGTACTGGGTTCGATCCCAGGCCGGGTCATACCAAAGACTTGAAAAATGCTCGTTGCTTCCTGTCTTACGCGCAGCATTAAGAGAATAGAACAAGGACTGGTTCGCTCGGTGTCAGTATAATGTGACTGAGTGGAGTGTCATGTCTGCCTACTGTCATAGAATTGTAGTCTATTATTAGACGTTCGCGGGGTTTATTACGTCGGAGTCGTAACCGATTTAATCGCAAGTAAATGTCGATTAGCATTGCAAATGGCCGATACACGAACAGACCCGGATAAAGCGAGTAATTGGGCCACAACGCTGTAACAGGGGTTGTTACGATATAAATATAACGCAATCTCCAATGTAAATCCAGATATGAAAGTGTTTATCCACAAATAAGCAGCCAAACATAAAATATACACGACAATCGGTTTTCCAGATACAGTAAGTTTGGGAATCCAAAACTATTAAAACGCAGTGTCCGTACTGAGTTTGGTTATCCAGAAAACTCAACATAATGACAGAACGTTCAAGTTTTATACGAAGATATGACAATGAACCAACATGGCAAATGGACACAGAAACAAGACATAGAACTAGAAATACAAGTTTGACCAAACATATAGGTAAGAATATAAAAGAAGCTATGAAATAAGACAGTACTAAAACATGTGTGCGATCCACATATCCGTTCAACAATCAGACCTCACGCAGGGTTTTCCTCTTAGTGGTCTAGCATTACTCTTTTGTCAGCCGGTTAATTGCAATTAACAAAAGACGCATCAGTTCTCCGGTATATGCTTCAGTATAATTGTTAGCTAAAGAGAAAACCTTAAAAGTGAAGTTATGGCAGGAAATATGATAAGTTACAGAATTATGATATAAGTTGAATTAAAGTTTAATAAGAAATGTTGAATAAATAAAGGTAGTTGAAGCTCTGTTACAATTACCCTCCGCTTCCGAAAAATGATGACTCCCGGCATCAAAACAGCAGAAATAACAAGCATGAATCCAAAACAAATATCATCAAAATACTTTCATAGAAGAAACTCGAATATTATCTTGTCGGATTTATAATGTTCATTGTGATGAGAATGCCAGACTGATGCGATACGTGTGCTGATGTGGAGTGTCTTTGGGTATCAAACTGGACATAGGAAGATGAGGTGATGGCATGTTCAACCGTCGACCAGAGATCTCTGACAAAATCAGTCTGCCATTAAGACGATGCACAGTTTTGATATGGTTATATAGAGCACTGATCGGCTCAGTTGTTTTATACACAGAAGTGCCCATTAAATCTTCCATATCAAGCGAACCGATCATGTGGGCATGAATTGTTCTAACGCGCACAAATTCGGGGAAGTTGTCGATTGTCGGCATCGTTGCTGGGGCGTTACATGAAGGTTTAGCTAACCGCGGACCTGGAATGCGTGCGTCATGCGTCTTAATGTATAACACGGCATTAGAATCCAGGTCATCTTCCAAGACCCAGCTATTCCGGGTAGCACAAAGTCCTTTCCATTTGACCAAGAATGCCACTTGATGGTCTCTGGTTACCCGCCGTTTGAGCACTTCCTCAGTTACCTTTTCTTGTATTGTCGACGCATTTTCTGGAACCGTGTGGGACAAATGTTCGGGACCGGTTGCATAATCCTCACATGCTAAAAGCCCCGTTGTTTCTCCATTAGGAGATAAAAAATCAGTTTGGCTGGCAGAAGAACAGAATAACGGAAGTACAGTCACTGTACCACAGGATACAGTGAAAACCTCCAAAGTTTGAGTGTTGGCCTCCTTCATTATCGGGGTAGATGTTGTTGTTCCTTCAGATGTTGTGGCGAGTTCAGTGGGTTGATGGAGTATACAGGGTCGTTCGTCAAGAATATCAGAATGTGCACATACCTTTACCGTTTTCGCTGCCAGGCTGCCAGGCTGTCGGAATTCTTTTTCGCGATAAAGCTGTTCATCCGTTCATGATCTCGACGTCGCTGTGCTGCTGATTTCTGCCAAGTTGGTCGGAAACTCTGCTCCGGTGCAGGTTTTGTCCATGTTAGGTTTAGCCGTACAACATTGTCGTCTTGGTGCATGTTCCAAGTAAGTGTGTAGTCTTGTACGCCTAGTGTTTGAAGAACTGGCCGGAGATACTCTGGAACTATGGATTGGAGCATTGTCGAATGATGGGGTGAGCTAGCTGCGGTAGATGCAGGTACACGGGAACGAGGGGAGTCAGCTAAAAAGTGACTCCAACGGGTTAACTCCACCAAGCTGTAACAGGGGTTGTTACGATATAAATATAACGCAGAGTCTCCAATGTAAATCCAGATATGAAGGTGTTTATCCACAAATAAGCAGCCAAACATAAAATATACACGACAATCGGTTTTCCAGATACAGTAAGTTTGGGAATCCAAAACTATCAAAACGCAGTGTCCGTACTGAGTTTGGTTATCCAGAAAACTCAACATAATGACAGAACGTTCAAGTTTTATACGAAGATATGACAATGAACCAACATGGCAAATGGACAAAGAAACAAGACATAGAACTAGAAATACAAGTTTGACCAAACATATAGGTAAGAATATAAAAGAAGCTATTAAATAAGACAGTACTAAAAGATGTGTGCGATCCACATATCCGTTCAACAATCAGACCTCACGCAGGATTTTCCTCTTAGTGGTCTAGCATTACTCTTTTGTCAGCCGGTTAATTGCAATTAACAAAAGACGCATCAGTTCTCCGGTATATGGTTCAGTATAATTGTTAGCTAAAGAGAAAACCTTAAAAGTGAAGTTATGGCAGGAAATATGATAAGTTACAGAATTATGATATAAGTTGAATTAAAGTTTAATAAGAAATGTTGAATAAATAAAGGTAGTTGAAGCTCTGTTACAGCGCCATCTGCCCATACATCAACAGACCCGGATGACGCGAGTAGTTAGACCACAGCGCCGTCTGCATATAGGCTGTCATGGTATTGTAGTTTACTATTAGACACTGTCGATGTTTCTGGAAGCTTATTGTAATTGTATCTGGGTCAGATCATACGTCAATGTTGTATGTTCTAGTAGCTTCTTGATTTGTGGCAGTTTTCTCATTACAGTTGATGTCAACTGAAATATCACAGTTCAATTTACAGATTAATGTGTTTACGATAGAATGTACTGTAAACTCCAACACACATTTACTGTGAAATAACTGTAATTTATAACAGTGTACGTGATTGAACTGTCGGAAACTGGACAACAACTGAGCAGTGTTCAAATATCAAACTACAGCAACGCGATTTCTGCACGTCGGCACGGACTGGGGAGAGATTTGTGCACGTCAGTACGGACTGTGAAATATACACCGGTATAGCATTGAACAGTAAGACTATATTACTCATTTATTTGTTGTATTAACGTTACTTAATTTGTATATGATTTTAGTATTGTAAATAAATATTTGATTGTTAGTCCTTGACTTCACAAAAGTTATATCCATGTACCTGCTCATAGAACTTGTCGCGCCATGTGAAGTAGGTGGAGTTGATACAGGATTCCACCAGTTCCATAATGCTGTCAATAGTTAGGGAAGTTTTCATGGTAGGTTGGCATTCTGTAACTCTTCTCCTGATGATTTCCATGGCCCGATCTCTAGGGATGTTGGCGAGGAAGAGGTCTACCACGGCGTAACTGACCATTCTGCTCGGGTTGACGATGGGGAGGATTTTTTCACAAAAATCAGTCGAATCTCTAATAAAGAAGTTGACAGTTGGCGCTAGCAGCTGGGTTACGTGCTGGGCCAAGCTGTAATGTACAGTATCTCTACTCCAGACCAACAACCTAACTTTGATAGGGTCTTTTTGAATCTTGACTGTGGCTGTGGCATACGATGGTTGAGGGTGAGAGGTCACAAGTTCTTTGTACACGGCTGGGTCTAGTTCTTTGAAGTTCTTTCACTAGGGCTCGGTGGTCTTTGTCAGTTGTGGAGGTCGGGTCTTTATTTAAGGTTTTGTATGTCGAGGTATCTCCCAGCATCTGAGTTACCATGTCCTGGTACTCGGTCCTGTCCAAAATGACTGTGGCCTGGCCCTTGTCCGCAGGAACTATGGTGATGGTTTTGTCAGACTTAAGTTCCCTGATTGCTTGATGTGGTGACATTATTTTATTGTAGCTGTTCTTGTGGACATTTTGAGTGACATGGCAACAGGGCCCCCAGAACCGGCTTGATCCGCTAAAATATTAGTAGAATGCAAGTCTGTGAGACTCTAGGCCGACAAAGCGCGTCATTCTTCACCATTTTAACCAAAGTCACAAACAACAATTCACAAGCATTGGTACAGGGGGAAAGTCTCGAGGAGGACACGTTCACCAACATAATCTCATCAAATACAGAAAACTATTAAATGCAACAAATAAAGATAATGAGAAAGATAACTGTTGTACTGACAAGAATCCCACAAGTCAATAATCTGAGGGCATATCTACAATTATAACAAGAACAAAAAAGTGATGCCTGTGGCGATTTGTATCTTAGCCGCGCTTTTATTGTAACTGTTCATGTGGACATGATGACGCTGCCTCTAGCACCGGCTTCAGCGGTATTAGATATAAATATCCAAGAGCAATGATGTAGTAGCCCTATCAATTCCTCTGGTGGATATTGATGAACTACATGACTGTTAGATCGAAGAAACTACCCAAACGGGGAAATTATTACTAGAATGCCAGTTCTTATACAAAACAAGCCGGTGAGACCCGATGACGACCAAGCGATTCATTCTTCAGACCCCACAGGCCAATATTCTGACTACATATCTAAAAACATCACAAAAACAAAAATAATCCATCTGATGATTTGTATCTCAGTCGCTTTAGTTGTGGGTGTTCATGTATAGCATCTTGAATGGCATGACCACACGACCCGTTGCACCAGTTTGAGCGATATTAGATACAAATATTCAAGAGCATATCTCTATCAAGTCACCTGCTGTAAACTGATGTTATGTGAAATAGAAAAACAGCTCAAAATGGGGGAAATATCAGTAGAATGACTTAATCAGGAAATGTGTGCGGCCCGACGCCGAACAAGCCCTCTTCCCCACCATTTGTACCATAGTCACAAACTACAGTCACAATGTGCAGATAGCAAGCATCGGGAACGAAACGGCAGCCAGCAGAATCTCAACATATTCAGGTAACAATTAAACACAAAATATAAAGGTGGTTGAAAAACCCGCCGGTCTACTGACAAGAAGTCATATGAAATCAGCACAACAACGAAAAATGACCCCTGTGATCTCAGCCACGCCTTTATTGTAGGTGTTCATGTGGACATCTTGAATGACATGACCACACAAGCCCTAGGTACCACCATCAGTGGCATTAGATACAGATATCCAAGAGCAATGATGTAGTAGCTCTAACATTTCATCTGATTGATAATGATGAAATACGTGACCAAAGAAACGACCGAAACGGAAAAAATATTAGTAGAATGCAAATTCTTATTCACAATATGAGACCCGACGCCGACAGAGCGCTTCATTTTCTTCACTATGTTAACCACAGAAACAAACAACAGTCACACGAGTTTGTACAGAGGGCAAGCCTCGGGGACGAAACGTCCACCAGCAGAATCTTACGACATACAGAAAACAAATAAATGCGACAAATAGATGTGGTGGGAAAGATGCCGGCCTACTGGGAAAAAGCTAATATTCTGACTGCGTATTCAAAAACATCACCAGAACAAAAATGATCCATGTGATGATTTGTATCTAAGCCATAATTTTATTGTAGCTGTTCATGTAGACATTTTAAAAGACATTACCACATGCACGGCCCCTGGAACCGGCTTGAGCGGTATCAGATACAAATATCCAATAGCAGTGATGTATTAGTCCAATCAATGCATCTGATGGAAAATGGGAACTACATAGACCGTTAGATAGAAGAAACAAACGGGAAAAATATTATTTAAACGCACGTTCTTATTCAAAACAAGTATGTGAGTACAAGCGTCTAGTAATTCATTCAATATTCAGCCGTCCTCCGTTAAAGAATGTCCTCGTCCATAATCAAAAAAACCTATTCCATATAACAGCATTACCACCAAATAAACAATTGGGGTTCTGTACCCCAATACACACTCCAAGCAATTGTTACAGGCACAGATTTCTGGAAGGACCCACCCTGTTCCCAAGGGCGTCGTTAGGGAAGTCGCCTCGAAGAAGCCTGAAGACGCCCTGGTTCTCCCAGTTTTTTCTGGACGGCTTTGTGCGTACTATGGGGTACCAAGACAAAGGAATCATCCACGCGATTATAACACATATTTATCAGTATAATAACCAATAACAGACTTAACGACTTGTACATAGCGACTCTTCTCTACTAGTATTTATGTTTCCTCATTGTTATTGTTATTCATTATTTAATTATTTATTTTAATATCTAGCGCTGCAAAAGATCTTAAATTAACGAAGAAATGTACCGTGAAATTTAAATAAAACATTGAGTTGATAGGCCGCGAAATCCGTATAGGCCCTTAAACTACAATTCAATCAATAAAAAAAAAACATTTGTAGTTTCCCTCAAATCCAGAGAGGAGGATATATATCCTTCACTGTATCATATATATAGCGATTATTCACAGCGAGAAGATAGTCTATATAGGCGTTTGGTGGATGAGAAGAACCGGGCTCTGAATTGATTTTGAAATCGCCTGCATATAGTCGTATTCATAAGAGATCAGATATAGATCAGCCAAAACGAGTGCACAATTAGTACCCATTGGAATGCCTATATGCTGTAAAAATATTGTGTTACCAAATTTCACGTAGATGTTATTAATCAGAAATTCAAGAAACTCTATAAACAGAGAAACATCCCATGAATGATATTCACTGTGTGTAGTAGAGTGGAAGAATGCTTTTTGGCTTCTTGAACTCCGATTCTATTTATGCTCGAGATAGACTAGGTCAGAGAATGAGCTCAGTTTGCTGGGAAAGACAAACACAATACCCAGAAATCTGGTTAGGTCATTTATTCAAATGACAATGGTTATAATCATTAATTCAAATGACAAATCATTAATTCAAATGACAAATGATAAAATAGCAGGGGCATGGAGAACACATATGAATTATGTGAATTATGTGTTACCAAATGCAGTGATAGAACATGCCCCCAATTAGCAAATAATGTAAATGTTGTTATACCAGCAAAGGTGGGGAGCATAAAGGGCTTCCTGTTACAAAATGTCACAAGACAGAGAATTGAGGGAGGGTAGGGAGGGTTTTTCTGTAGCAAACTGGAGAAACCAAATCCATCACTGACATTTTCCAGAAACAAATTCCAGGTAGCCGAGGACCGACCTCGTGTTACAAAGTTGGAGAGTCTAATATAAGGGCGATAACTCACAATCAACAGTTACAATAAACTATAATCATGTCAACATAAGAAAGCGACCTTGTTGATCCTCACATAAACTTAATTATGGTAACCCTAATTTCCTTTTATGCTCGAGATAGACTAGGTCAGAGAATGAGCTCAGTTTGCTGGGAAAGACAAACACAATACCCAGAAATCTGGTTAGGTCATTTATTCAAATGACAATGGTTATAATCATTAATTCAAATGACAAATCATTAATTCAAATGACAAATGATAAAATAGCAGGGGCATGGAGAACACATATGAATTATGTGAATTATGTGTTACCAAATGCAGTGATAGAACATGCCCCCAATTAGCAAATAATGTAAATGTTGTTATACCAGCAAAGGTGGGGAGCATAAAGGGCCACAGATAACAGTGGAGTAAAAGATGGAACTGTTATCACCCAACCGAAGTCTCTGACCTAGCCCTTACAGTATTTAACACAAAACAGTAGGATGAGTAGATATCACTGGCCTCTTAATAGTTGGTTTGATAACCTGAGAATGGCAGCAACTGGCTAGCGCTAACTGAAGTAATGACTTTGACTACAAATGTTTACATCTTCATGAGCAGATCAATGGTAATATAGCAGCCAACTATATCAAGACTGCAATTGCATGAACTAATACAATCAGGTACATGTAGTTTATTTTGCACAGGGTGTATAGCAAGACAGATTGACTCAAACAAATATAAAGGAAACTTATTTCCCAAATTAGCATGTAAATCAATAAAAGATAGCATGAAAAAACATGGGCAATCTATTACTATGCGTCCATGGATGGTGGAATATTACCTTACCAATCTTAGACTGAAAATGAAAGAAATATGCATAAATGTGCCTGAAGGTAGGGGCACAGAAATCCACATCAGCCAAGTACGGTACTGGAAGAACAAAACCATTCAGGGCAGCATAAAATACCTGTCATATAGTGAAGAACCATATTAATACAATAAATATATAGCACGAGAAAGGTTCATGGGCCTGTCAGGAATTTTTTTATTTCATTTCTTTTCAGTCCCGGTTACCCTCCTAAAAATGAGTAATATCCTTCACTTCTCAGACATTCCCCCACAAAACATTGAACTGCCAGCCAGTTAAATTGTATGGCGGATAAAAACAATGAAGATCCTCAAGGTTGTCAATTGTCCAAGGGAAGGTTAGGATTAAGCCTCACTTTCTCAAGAATAATCTTTGAAATAAAGTTGACAAAAGGAAGTCAATATGATTATTGTATAATACATAATACAGGAATTCACATATACGGCACCAGTATCTGTGTGTGATGGAGCTCACTGGTAAAAGACCTGAAAGTGATAGTAATGATATTTAGTACTGGATTCACAAGCCTGGGGATGATAGGATGAGGTAGGATTTCCTCTCTGAAATAGACAATGCATGAGGAATTCTTAAAGATAAAAGTGTTTTACAACGTCCATATTTACGCTTCCCCATGGAAAGCACTGCTACTGCAAACAGACTGGTGGTCTATAAAGTAACACACAAAAAAAAACTTAGAAACAAACTAATACAATATAACAACCTGGGATACAGTATATCAGAAGGACCAGTGATTCCACCAAATTAAGCTGCAGATGATATACAGACATGTCACAGGCGCCCCTCAACCCTCTGTCACACTGCACTACAGAGAGAACAATCTTTGGGATCACCTACATTAATAATGCTCACTGAGAAAAACCTGGAAGTAATAATTAAAGGAAAGGAGTTAACACAGTATCAGCAAGCATAGAGATGCTGAGAGCAGGCAACCATTTCTGTCTGTGAGTATGAAATCATAATGGAATAAGAAACTAACAGGGTCTGAAATAGCAGCATGATCAGATATGTCTGAGGAAAAAACGTATCTCGCCTATGTTCAAAGAATAAAGTTCGACCAAACTCTGGGAATTGACTGAGAATTTGAACATGTTGAATTGGCTTATCTCAAGACTCTGAACGGTAATATAGACAATATCAAACATGCTGGCAGCTTCAGAGGAAATTCAGGCTGAAGAAAGTTCTGCACAATGCTGTCTGTTGTGTTGTCAAACCTGGTCATGGACATACCTGTATAGAATTGGAAGAAAAAAATAAAAAGTTAAGTACTAGTTACTCCTCTAAGGAAAGCTGTCTCATCAATGCAAGAACAAGAGCACCTGACTCAACCAAAACAACTAGAGTCTAGGCACATATCATTTCAACCCTTCTAGAGGTCTGGTCTGAAAATATAAAAGTGCCAGTGCAGTCCCCAATGACAAGAGTTATAGAGAGATTACACTGTAAATCACACTCCAGCAGGGTCTGAAGTAGCGGTCAGATATGAGATATATCTGATCAAAAGCTGTTTCTGTCAGATCAAAAGTTGCTATCCTGTCCAAGTTCATATGTTAGATATAAAAAAAAAAAAAAAATTGAAATTTTCTTAAATATTTATAGACCCTGCTCGAGTATAATGGAGGCCATCCGAATATGATGTTGAGACAAAACATAGGTGAAAGGAACAAGTCAATTATATGTACTGAAATTAGAGCAGTCAATGCGGGCCTCCTGAAAAGTAGAATGTATTACGACCATACACTAAATATATACACAAAGTAAATTCAGTTCAAGTCACTATGCTTGGTATAGCTGGATTTCTGACAAGCTTAATGTTTATCTATACTGAAATGTGAGCAGTCAATGCTGACCTCATGAGAAATAGAATGTATTATGACCATAATCACACACTAATTATATACACCAAGTAAATTCAGTTCAAGTCACTATGATATAACTGGATTTTTGACAAGCTTTGTATGTTCATGTATACTGAATTGATGAGCAGTCAATGCTGACCTCATGAGAAGTAGAATGTATTATGGCCATGGTAGCACACTAAATATAAACAGTCACCAAGTAAATTCAGTTCAAGTCAGTATGCTATAGCTGGATTTCTGACAAGTTGTATGTTCATGTCTACTGAATTGTGAGCAGTCAATGCTGACCTCCTGCACAGCAGAATGTATTATAACGATGATATAACTGGCTTTCTGACAAGCTTAGTTTGTTCATGTATACTGAAATGTGAGCAGTCAATGCTGACCTCATGAGAATGTATTATGACCCTGATCATACACTAAATATATATACACCAAGTAAATTCAGTTCGAGTCACTGTGATACAGCTGGATTTCAGAGATACACGTAGGCGGTGATGCACAGTGTATCTGAGTGATGATAGATAGAGCATACAAAATCGTTGGTAAATTCTGGCTCGTAAAAATCCATGTTAACGTTGGTAATAAGTATACCACTTGGTAGAACAGGTAAGTCAGCAAAAGCAGCAGGATTCTAGCTTGATGGACTATTCTGGAGTTGATGAAGAAGGAATGATGGATATTCCAGTCGATGATAGGTCTCCATCTCATGAATATACAATGGAGCAGAGGGTCCAACACAGGATAGGAGTGACTGGACAGCGGAATGGGATAAAAAATCACCTGGGCTTCCCAACATCCAAAATCGTCCGCAGACACAACAGGATCTGTAATTATAGAGATATAACGCAGTATCCACATTCTGGGCATGCGATTCATTTCCTGATGTCCTGGATTCATGAATTCAGGATTGAACAGTAATGTCTAAATGGTAACTAGACAATGTAGATACAGAGCACTTGAGAAACAATCTGTATGTTCAGGCCCTGGACCTTCTGTATTTGAAACAGCTATGAATGAGAGTCACTACTCTGAGTGTAGCAAGTGGGTCGACCTCCCGTATTTACAACCACAAGTGGCACTACTGTGAGTGTGACAAATAAGGGTCAACCTAAGAGCAGCAAATTGTGTCAACACTGTGACAAATTGGGTCTTCCTCATATAAACTGGATAAATGTCATATACTGTGAAAAAATCAGATCATAATATAAGGCCACCCACAATATTTTCTAGGGTTGCCTGTTCACATATGTGAAAAGGTTACATAAGGAAGTTTTAGATTTTGATAGGATAGGATAGGATTTCACAAAATTGTGTTAAAACATGAAATCACAAACAATAGGGTCAACGTGCCCAAGTGTCTTATCGATTCATACAGTGCAATGGCAAAAGGGGTCAACCACCCCTGTAATAAATAGTGACAAATGGGGTCAACCTCCCCAGGAATCACAGTCATTAAATCATACCATGTACAGTCACTATGTATCATGGTAACAAGGGGCCAATCTCCCCTGTAAAATAGCCATGTTGTACAATGTACAGTGGCCAAGGCAGGGTTGGAGATAAGGGAAAATAATATGATCAGAGATCATTATTAAAAGCTTTGAATTTGATCAGCAAAATATTTATCCATGTTTTATCACTATGGAATTTGGATTGGTTAGTGTCCGAATTTGATTAGTTATTGCTGATCACTGTCCCTTATTTCCATACCTGCAAGGGGTCAACCTCCCCTTGAACAAATAGTGACAAATGGGGTCAACCTCCCCAGCAATTACAATTAGCTGTGTACAATGTACATTAGCAAATGGGGTCAACCTCCCCTGTAATCGCAATCAATTAAAATATGCCATGCCAGAAATGCCTCTGAAATTTTAGGTGCTTCAGTTTAAAAGTGTGCAAATTCTCACAAATATCTTCATGTAAGTTGAATTTAGCTAAGTTTTTAACAAATTCACAGCCCCTCACCATGATTTTGAAATTAGTCTCTTAGATATTTTAAGAATAGAGATTTAGAGCTCACAAAGCAACGAATTTGCCATGTATAAGTGCATGACAATTCATAATTATAAATAGTGAACAAAGGCTAATGGGCAACCTACCCTAGGTTTAGAAACCATGTATATTATGATATTAACTGCTTCCACTGGAAGACCATTTCTCTTCCAAAAACATTGCAGTGATTAATTTTATTAAAATAAAAAAATCATGAAAAGTCAATTCCCAAAATTATGACAAATGTCTTAGGGTCTGTGGCAAATCGCTCAACTGATATATCAGCCCAATCAATCAATGTTAACAAGCAGTACTGTAGTATGATGAACATGGCCACTAAGTGTGAGAAATAGACCGATATGTACTCCAGTGCATGCTCGAATTGGAATGTTGCATAATGCATGCTTATAGTGCACACCAGCACTGTGAGTATAGTTCAATGACTTTCCATGCTTACCATTGGAATTTATGTCAACAATTGATGGTCCATCAAGGTGCAGCTTTTAATGAAAGTCTCCATAAGCATATTAATAGTACACACTCTGACACGAGATTTAAAGTATGAAAAGGAGAAGTCTGAAGAGTGTATAAATTCTATCAAACAGTTTGATTCTAAAACAGCATCATAGTAATGATAGTACGGTGAATTGTACAATTATAGGACACTATGAAAATTCAAATGTTTACAAATTAATTTCTTATTTACTAAATTTCATTATACATAACCAAAATATGGAAATAATTTCAGACTAATGTGATCACCTTGTGATTCACAAGTATAGGCTGATAATCAGTGATAACCGTATAAGGGCTAGCATCCAAGCTAATAACATTGATAAAATTGACTGGAATTTAGGCTAAATATAAATTGCGACACAGTAACGAGTGAGTTGAATTCGCACAAAACCATGAAAAATGTGGACCCCATTTGATTTTGAACCACCCGACGAACTCACCCAGTTTACGGATATGCAGGGGACATCCCACGCTTCATCCAACAACGCATCCCAGCATATCTTGCAAAGAGTGTCTACTAGTGTAGTCATTACACATTCGTAACACCAGTCGGGTCCTTGATGTATGGATCCGAAAGGCCAGTGATCCTCAGTGATTGTCATGATCCAGGGGCCAGATTTCGACTGTTCAACGACACCCACGTTCGGCGCGACCTCGTGACCCCGATTGTCCGAATCTGTGGGACTGGAAAAACTTAAACGTGACGTTCCCTACATTTCTGTAGCAAACTTTTTCTGTAGCAAACTGGAGAAACCAAATCCATCACTGACATTTTCCAGAAACAAATTCCAGGTAGCCGAGGACCGACCTCGTGTTACAAAGTTGGAGAGTCTAATATAAGGGCGATAACTCACAATCAACAGTTACAATAAACTATAATCATGTCAACATAAGAAAGCGACCTTGTTGATCCTCACATAAACTTAATTATGGTAACCCTAATTTCCTTTTATGAGCAAAGACGTACAATCGGGTCCTGATGAGGGATTGTAGAATAAAAAGTCGAGAAGTGCCATGTGGATACATATGTGTACTCTAGCATGAACATCTTCCGTAAGACATCTTGAATTGTTTAAATAGCCACAAACATTCAATGCCGGAGTTTTTAGAAATAGTGGCGAATACCTTTCCGAAAATGCTTTTACCTTCTGAAGGGCCCTCGTCAACAGGGTTGAAAGAAGCTTGGTGGTGCATTTTCTGAAACCAGCTATGAATCTAGTTTTTTTATGGGGTTTTATGCATTTTGGGAGTCCAATGCACTTTTGCTATTTCGTTATGAGTGGATGGAAGACAAATACCTCTTTCCTCGAGAAACCTTTTGTGATTGTTAAATAAATAAATGCAGTTTAGGAGTAAATGGACATATTCGATGATGGTCTTTATTGTTATTGTTTATAGGCTTATATTCAATTCCTTAATCAGCACCTGGTAGTAATAATATTTACAAATAAATATTATATTACTTTCCTGCTGGGACTAAGCCGAATTTACTCCGGAGGTTTGCGAGATTTCTCAGCACTTGTTATAGCTGCGTAATATTGGAGAAATTTGAATGTCGGTTTGTTGCATTGTCGGACCCTTTGGTATTATCATTTAAAACCATACAGAAACACTGACCCAAGTCACAATAGTTCCCGCTCTCGGATTTTCCTCTCAAATCCGAAAGGGAAACCCTTGTTAGATGGGTACACGACGTCTATGATCCGACGCCGACATGCCAACCAAGCGCTACATTCTCTTCCATGTTCGCCACACTCACAAATAACAATCACGAGGATTTGTACAGAGGGTGAGCCTCGGGGATGAAACATCCACCAGCAGAATCTCGCCATATAAAGAAAACAATTAAATGCAACAAATAAAATGGTGGAAAAAGATGCTGAAGTACTGACGAGAAGTCTTATGACCCCACAGTCCAATATTCTGAGTACATATCTAAGATCATCACAAGAACTAAAAATGATCCCTGCAATGATTTTTATCTCTGCCATGCTATTATTGTAGGTGTTGTCATGGAATTGTAGTCTATTATTAAACGTTCGCGGGCTTTATTACGTCGAAGTCGTAACCGATTTAATCGCAAGTAAATGTCAACTAACATTGCTAATGGCCGATACAGACCCGGATAAAACTAGTAATTGGGCCACAGCGCCATCTGCCCATACATCAACAGACCCGGATGACGCGAGTAGTTAGACCACAGCGCCATATGCATATAGGCTGTCATGGTATTGTAGTTTACTATTAGACACTGCCGCTGTTTCTGGAAGCTTATTGTAATTGTATCTGGCTCAGATCATACGTCAATGCTATATGTTCTAGTAGCTTCTTGATTTGTGGAAAAGTCTGGAATTTCTCATAGAGTATAAATAGCCTAACATTAAGTGATGGGGAGGGAGGGATTCAAACAGACTTATGTGGGTGCGTTATACTGTCTTACCTTTGTCTGAAATTACGGACTGCTGGATTGTATACTCCGGTGACTTTTGGCTGCGGTGTTGTCTACGATATTCAACTGTTGGAGATTGGACATTTACTGGAACTGTAAACGGCTGAGCGGTGTTGGACTATCAAAATACAGAAACGCGATTTCTGCGCGTCGGGACGGACTGTGGAGAGATTTGTGCACGTTATTACGGACTGTGAAGTATACACCGGTATAGCATTGAACAGTAAGGCTATATTTCACATTTATTTGTTGTATTGACCTTACTTAATTTGTATATGATTTTAGTATTGTAAATAAATATTTGATTGTTAGTCTTTGACTTCACAAAAGTTTTCTGTTACGTTTTTTCTATTATCGTTTATGACGTAACAGTGTTCATGTGGACATCTTGAATGACAAGATCATACGGCCCCTAACACCGGCTTGAGCGGCATTAGATACAAATGCCCAAGAGCAATGATGTAGTAGCCCCACCAATTCATCTGATGGGAACTACGCGACCGTTTGGTAGAAGAAACCGCCCAAATGGGAATTTATTGGTAGAATGACAGTTCTTATACAAAACAAGTCTGTGAGACCCGACTCCGACCAAACACTTTATTCTCCAGCATTTTAACCAGAACAATCACAACGATTTGTGAAGAGGGCAAGCCTCGGAGACGAAACGTCCACCAGCAGAATCTCACTATATATAGAAAACAATTAAATGCATCAAATAAAGATGGTGGCAAAAGATGCCGACGTACTGACGAGAATTCATATGGCCACACAGGCCAATATTCTGACTGCCTATCTAAAAACATCACAATAATCAAAAAATAATAATTCCGGTTATGAGTGTATCTCAGACACGCTTTTATTGTAGCTGTTCATGTGGACATCTTGAATGATATTACCTCACAGTATTAGATACAAATATCCAAGAGTAACGATGAGAAATGAAGAAAGCAAGTTCTTGTTCAAAACAAGACTGTGAGACCGGATGCCGACCAAGCGATTCATTCCTCAGCATGTTAGCCATAGTCACAAACAAGAATAACATGGATTTGTACAGAGGACAAGCCTCATGGACGAAACATCCACCATCGGAATGTCACCTTATACAGAAAACAATTAAATGCCCCCAAAATTTTTTGTATCTTATTCACGCTTTTATTGTAGGCGCTCTTGTGAACATCTTGAATGACATGATCACACGGTCCCAGGAACCGGATTGAGCAGTGTTAGATACAAATATCCAAGAGTAACGATGCAATAGCCTATTGAATTCGTATGATGGGAAATGATTAACTACGTTACGGTTAGATAGAAGAAAAACGGAGAAAATTAGTAGAATGCAAGTTCCTGTCCAAAACAAGTCTGTGAGGCCCGACCCCGACCAAGCGATTCATTCCCCGCCATGTTGACCACAGTCACAAACAACAATCACAAGGATTTGTTCAGAGGGCAAGCCTCGGGTACGAAACGTCCACCAGCAGAATCTCACCACACAGAGAAAACATTTAAATGCAACAAATTAAAGTGGTGGAAAAGATGCTGACAAGAAGTTATATCTCCCCACAGGTCAAATTCTGCCTATCTAAAACCATTCAATTTCAAACGGATAGCCATTGTCACCTTTTTAAACGTCATTTTGCAAACAGGACAGTGCTAGCACATGTGTATCAATACTCTGTTACAATTTCGGTGCCGCAAAATTATTCACCAGACTTCATTAATTAACGAGAACTCCTAGTACATTCAAGAACTGCTGAACCAATCTAATTTTCCAATATTGGCCTTGATTACGTTTAAGTTTAAAAAATTCCCAGCCAACCATTCCTGTGAAGACTGGATCTGTGTATCTGAGCTACTAAACTTGTACAAATGAGTTATTATGATATCCAATTATTTTTAGGATGTCACTTTCTTGATAAAGCACAAATACTAGTGCTGGATGGATCAGTCCCATGCGAGACTCGAACCCGCGCCCTCAGAGTTTGGCACCAAATCGCCAGCAGTAAATGCAAGCGCCATAGACCACTCAGCCACCTCAGCTTCCACAAAGGGGAAGTTCGGAGACCGGAGTCTAGATTACGTACATTTACTACCCCTCTGATAGAATGAATAATGGCACAGCTCCTAAATCCGATATTATATATATACTAATGCCATTTGGAAAGTAGATAACATTTATATCCAATTATTTTTAGGATGCCACTTTCTTGATAACTGGCATTAGTATAAGTAGTATATAGCCGTGATTAAACCGCGCATTGACCTCTTTGCACTTAAACTTGTGGCGGTCACGTGGCGGAGGTCAAAGGTCATTGAGTGCACTTGAGCTGACCTGTATCCTTTCATCCCGTCTCTGACCTTGAATCATGTTTAGACATGTTAGGGGATTCCTCCGCGGTGATGCGGTTTGGCGGTGATGCGGTCTGCCGCCACGGACAGAAAGTAGTCCCAAGTATATAGAGGGCTGAGGGTATGTCTGACTGTATGGAATGCATGTATTGACTTGTGTCTGGGGTTTTTTCCATCACGGGGAGTGCGCAGGTGTATGACGTCACTTCCGGTCTGCGTGAATCAGGCGTGACCTGGGTATGACTGTATGGGATGTACTGACTTGGTTCTGGGTTTTTTCCATCATGCGGCGGTCACGTGATTAGGAGTGCATGTGCGGACTTGTATGCCGTCTATTCATTTGAGTCGGGGACTTGGGGTCCCTACGGAAGGATTTTGCAAGTCATGGGTGGGTGTATGTAAAATTAGGATTTGTCTCGAAAATATAAAAAGCGGAACACGGACTTTACCTCTAAAATAGGGGGAAACCCCTATCAACTCTATCCTAAAGGGCTAATATCGGTCCCTGGCTTATCGGGTTCTGCCTGGAGTGGGTGTATGTAAAATTAGGATGATAGAAGAAAAACGGAGAAAATTAGTAGAATGCAAGTTCCTGTCCAAAACAAGTCTGTGAGGCCCGACCCCGACCAAGCGATTCATTCTCCACCATGTTGACCACAGTCACAAACAACAATCACAAGGATTTGTTCAGAGGGCAAGCCTCGGATACGAAACGTCCACCAGCAGAATCTCACCACACAGAGAAAACATTTAAATGCAACAAATTAAAGTGGTGGAAAAGATGCTGACAAGAAGTTATATCTCCCCACAGGTCAAATTCTGCCTATCTAAAACCATTCAATTTCAAACGGATAGCCATTGTCACCTTTTTAAACGTCTATTTTGCAAACAGGACAGTGCTAGCACATGTGTATCAATACTCTGTTACAATTTCGGTGCCGCAAAATTATTCACCAGACTTCATTAATTAACGAGAACTCCTAGTACATTCATTAGTAGAATTTTCCTAGACTTTACCTCTAAAATAGGGGAAAACCCCTATCAACTCTATCCTAAAGGGCTAATATCGGTCCCTGGCTTATCGGGTTCTGCCTGGAGTGGGTGTATGTAAAATTAGGATTTGTCCCGAAAATATAAAAAGCGGAACACGGACTTTACCGCTAAAATAGGGAAAAACTCCTATCAACCCTATCCCAAAGGGCTAATATCGGTCCCTGGCTTATCGGGGCCTGGGTGCATGGTGGGTGCATGTAAAATTAGGATTTGTCGCGAAAATATAAAAAGTGGAACACGGACTTTACCCCTACAATAGAGGAAAACTCCTATCAGCCCTATCCAAAAGGGGTCATATCGGTTCCCGGGCTTATCGGGGCCTGGGTGCATGTAAAATTAGGATTTCCCCCGAAAATATAAAAAGCAGAACACGGACTTTACCCCTACAATAGAGGAAAACCCCTATCAATCCTATCCCAAAGGGCTAATATCTGTCCCCGGGCTTATTGGGTTCTGCCTGGAGTGGGTGTATGTAAATTTAGGATTTGTCCAGAAAATATAAAAAACGGAACACGGACTTTACCCCTAAAATAGGGGAAAACCTCTATCAACCCTATCCAAAAGGGCTAATATCGGTCCCCGGGCTTATCGGGACCTGCCTATCAAGTCAATCGGGTGGGTGTATGTAAATTTAGGATTTGTCCCGAAACTATAAAAAGCGGAACACGGACTTTACCCTACAATAGGGGAAAACTCCTATCAACCATGTCCCAATAGGCTAATATCGATCCCTGGATTATCGGGGCCTGCTGAGAGTGGTAGGGTGGGGGATTAGGAGTAGTATAGAAAGCAACAGTTTTGGGGCTCCGAGCTCCGAGCTCCCGCCTGCCTCATCCCCGAGCTCGGAGCTCCCGACTACTCCATCCCCGAGCTCCGAGCTTCCGTCGTTACGCCTTAACGCCCGTCGTTACGCCTTAACGCCCTAGCATAACGCCTTGACGCCATGATATACACAGATGAAAGAAAAACAACAACATCAAGGATGAGAGATGAGAGAACAACAACAACAACATGTTTTTTTTCTTTTCATGTGGTTTATTCTCCCCTCCAGCACATCATACCCACGCTGGGGGAGCCGCGTTGGGTATGTTTACAATTCAAGAAGACTCTTGTCCAATCAGAGGCCGCCATTTGGCGCTGTATCAGTCATATTCGTTCTTGCCCGTTACTGCTTTAGATGTTTTCTCGACTGCTCTTGTCCAATCAGAAGTCGCCGTTTCAGAAACTTTCATCTTTGCTCGGTGTGACCTAATCGTCATCGGGCAGGCCTGGATATTGTTCGGGCAGCATGTCCTGAAAGAGTTGTTTGCGCATCCTGATCGCATTTTCCAGGGCCTCAGTGGGTAGTAGCCCCATATCCTCTTCCAAGTGACGCTTGGTCTTCATGATGGACCTGTGCGTGGGGTCGCCTTTCATTTCAAGCGGTAGTAAGGTATACTGTTCATAGATCGCCATGGCTGTTTTCCTGATGCAGGGGCGCATTTGGGTGTACACCTTTTGTAAGTTATCCTGTCCGGCGTCCTCGATCGCTGCAGCATGAGTATTGATAGCTGCTGTCACAATACGATCCCAGAAGGAAGGTTCTGCATCACTTTCCTGGTATGTAGGCTGACTATCTGAGGTCAAGCTCTCCGTATCAGTATATAGACTCTCAGCAATCTCACTTTCCTGGGATGTAGGCTGACTATCTGAGGTCAAGCTCTCCTTATCAGTAGATAGACTCTCATCAATTTCTGTATCAGCTTCTTGTGCCTCGGAGTATTCAATCCCATGTATATTTTTCTCGTGTCGCATCATATCGTAACGTCTGGTGAACGTGCGTTGGCACTCAGAGCAAGTATAAACCATATTGACGGTTGAACGTCGACTGTGCGTGTTTTGGCAATACACTTGCTTTTATAGACAGTAACGGCCGTCAACGCTTAGCTTAACGCTTCAACGCCCTGGTGAACTAGCTCAGAAGCCCTGATTGTCATGGAATTGCCTGTACATATAGACGTGATTTCGGTCACGTAGTCAAAGGTCACTTCCGGTCACGTGACCGAAAGTGCACTCAGAGTTCAAAGGTTAATCGGCCTCCAAACCCCCTTTGACGCCCGTCAATGCCCGGTGGTGGCGGTGGTGGCGGTGGTGGTGGTGGCGGAATGTGGTGGTGGTGGTGGTGTGTGTGGTGGTAATGTGTGGTGGTGGTGTTGGTGGTGGTGTCTGTACATATAAGTGGCAATACACTTGCTTTCGTAGACAGTAACGGCCGTCAACGCTTAGCTTACCGCTTCAACGCCCTGGTGAACTAGCTCAGAAGCCCTGATTGTCATGGAATTGCCTCCAATACATCGCTGCTCGGAAGTGACGTCATCGTACGCAGGCGCTCACACACATGCCCGTACGGCCTATAGGGTACACCAGGGGGTGGATGCACCAGGTATGTGTGTGCGCGCCTGCGTACGATGACGTCACTTCCGATCAGAGCAGGGTCAAAGGTCATTTTCGGTCACGTGGTCAAAGGTCACTTCCGGTCACGTGACCGAAAGTGCACTCAGAGTTCAAAGGTTAATCGGCCTCCAAAACCCCTTTATCGCTCGTTAAGGCGCTGAGACGGGCGTTAAGCCGTAAAGATAGAGCGTTAAGGCATTGAGACGGGCGTTAAGGCGTAACGACGGGTGTTATCGGGCATTGAGACGGGCGTTAAGGCGTAACGACGGGCGTTGACGGGCGTCACTGCATTTCGATGTATTGGAGGCAATTCCATGACAATCAGGGCTTCTGAGCTAGTTCACCAGGGCGTTGAAGCGTTAAGCTAATCGTTGACGGCCGTTACTGTCTATAAAAGCAAGTGTATTGCCAAAACACGCACAGTCGACGTTCAACCGTCAATATGGTTTATACTTGCTCTGAGTGCCAACGCACGTTCACCAGACGTTACGATATGATGCGACACGAGAAAAATATACATGGGATTGAAGACTCCGAGGCACAAGAAGCTGATACAGAAATTGATGAGAGTCTATCTACTGATAAGGAGAGCTTGACCTCAGATAGTCAGCCTACATCCCAGGAAAGTGAGATTGCTGAGAGTCTATATACTGATACGGAGAGCTTGACCTCAGATAGTCAGCCTACATACCAGGAAAGTGAGGCAGAACCTTCCTTCTGGGATCGTATTGTGACAGCAGCTATCAATACTCATGCTGCAGCGATCGAGGACGCCGGACAGGATAACTTACAACAGGCGTACACCCGAATGCGCCCCTGCATCAGGAAAACAGCCATGGCGATCTATGAACAGTATACCTTACTACCGCTTGAAATGAAAGGCGACCCCACGCACAGGTCCATCTTGAAGACCAAGCGTCACTTGGAAGAGGATATGGGGCTACCACCCACTGAGGCCCTGGAAAATGCGATCAGGATGCGCAAACAACTCTTTCAGGACATGCTGCCCGAACAATATCCAGGCCTGCCCGACGACGATTAAGTCACACCGAGCAAAGATGAAAGTTTCTGAAACGGCGACTTCCGATTGGACAAGAGCAGTCGAGAAAACATCTAAAGCAGTAACGGGCAAGAACGAATATGATTGATACAGCGCCAAATGGCGGCCTCTGATTGGACAAGAGTCTTCTTGAATTGTAAACATACCCAACGCTCTCCCAGCGTGGGTATGATGTGCTGGAGGGGAAAATAAACCACATGAAAAGAAAAAAACATGTTGTTGTTGTTGTTCTCTCATCTCTCATCCTTGATGTTGTTGTTTTTCTTTCATCTGTGTATATCATGGCGTCAAGGCGTTATGCTAGGGCGTTAAGGCGTAACGACGGGCGTTAAGGCGTAACGACGGAAGCTCGGAGCTCGGGGAAGGAGTAGCCGGGAGCTCCGAGCTCGGGGATGAGGCAGGCGGGAGCTCGGAGCTCGGAGCCCCAAAACTGTTGCTTTCTATACTACTCCTAATCCCCCACCCTACCACGCTCAGCAGGCCCCGATAAGCCAGGGACCGATATTAGCCTTTTGGGACAAGGTTGATAAGAGTTTTCCCCTATTGTAGGGTAAAGTCCGTGTTCCGCTTTTTATAGTTTCGGGACAAATCCTAAATTTACATACACCCACCCGACTGAATTGGTAGGCAGGTCCCGATAAGCCCGGGGACCGATATTAGCCCTTTTGGATAGGGTTGATAGAGGTTTTCCCCTATTTTAGGGGTAAAGTCCGTGTTCCGTTTTTTATATTTTCGGGACAAATCCTAAATTTACATGCACCCACTCCAGGCAGAACCCGATAAGCCCGGGGACCGATATTAGCCCTTTGGGAGAGGATTGATAGGGGTTTTCCTCTATTGTAGGTGTAAAGTCCGTGTTCCGCTTTTTATATTTTCGGGGAAAATCCTAATTTTACATGCACCCACCCATGCACCCAGGTCCCGATAAGCCCGGGAACCGATATGACCCCTTTTGGATAGGGCTGATAGGAGTTTTCCTCTATTGTAGGGGTAAAGTCCGTGTTCCGCTTTTTATATTTTCGGGACAAATCCTAATTTTAGATGCACCCACCATGCACCCAGGCCCCGATAAGCCAGGGACCGATATTAGCCCTTTGGGATAGGGTTGATAGGAGCTTTTCCCTATTTTAGCGATAAAGTCCATGTTCCGCTTTTTATATTTTCATGACGAATCCTAATTTTACATACACCCACTCCAGGCAGAACCCGATAAGCCAGGGACCGATATTAGCCCTTTAGGATAGAGTTGATAGGGGTTTTCCCCTATTTTAGAGGTAAAGTCCGTGTTCCGCTTTTTATATTTTCGAGACAAATCCTCATTTTACATACACCCACCCATGACTTGCAAAATCCTTCCGTGGGGACCCCAAGTCCCCGACTCAAATGAATGGACGGCATACAAGTCCGTACATGCACTCCTAATCACGTGACCGCCGCATGATGGAAAAAAACCAGAACCAAGTCAGTACATCCCATACAGTCATACCCAGGTCACGCCCGATTCACGCAGACCGGAAGTGACGTCATACACCTGCGCACTCCCCGTGATGGAAAAAACCCAGACACAAGTCAATACATGCATTCCATACAGTCAGATATACCCTCAGCCCTCTATATACTTGGGACTACTTTTTGTCTGCGGAGGCAGACCGCATCACCGCCAAACCGCATCACCGCGGAAGAATCCCCTAACATGTCTAAACATGATTCAAAGTCAGAGACGGGATGAAAGGATACAGGTCAGCTCAAGTGCACTC
>JAVTVY010015654.1:0-62903 GCA_036873755.1 Hanleya hanleyi | reverse complement strand
GAGTAAGGGCACTGAATATCTACCAGTCCACATTCCCACCGACCCGGTAAATGTAACGGTTGTGGTAATTGAGTGACATACTTGGCCAAGGTGTTGTCAGGAAACACATCGAGTGAACTATTACTGGGCAACGTCAGGTAAAACATGACGACTGAGCTGTTCTGGCTTCTGCATCGGGTTTTTATAGGGGTGCCCTAGTAGGGTTCCCAGGCCTTGGGCGCCTTACCTCGGCGTTGTGATCGTCGCGGTGACTTAGATCTGGTAGGGCCCCGTCGTCGTTGTGGTGTTTTGGGCGGTGACATGGGGGTCCAAGAAGAGGAGGGTGGTGGTGGTGGTTGGTGTCGGGTCGATTGCTGCATAAAGGCCCAACGGTTAGGATTCCCTACCAATTCTTGAGGGGTGTGTGTGTCTTTTAATCCCCGAGCAAAGACTTCCCAGCCCGGTGGATTAGAGTGTTTGCGAGAACGTACCATATCGTTGATCAAATCGGTCATATGAGACCCCGGCACCACTTGATTTCGAATCAGCAGTTTTCCTTCAGCGTTCCAACCCATATCGGAATTCTGTTTCACCCGGTCCAACAATAAACGCGCCTTGGTCTTGAAGGCTTTAGGCACACTGGCCAACACTTCCTCTTCCAGCTCAGGTGAGGGTGGCGGTGGTGTGAGTGTGGGTTGTGGTGGTGGTAGTTGTGGTGTACTACTACTACTACTACCCCCTCTATATTGATCCATAAACGTCTGGTACCGGTTCAGCGTATGATGGTAGAGTTGAATTTTCTCGTGATCGGGTAGTCGACGTTGGAGTATACTATTCATCTCTTCATCCAGAGACTGGAGTTGTTGCACTGTGGCAGGCACGGGATAGGGTGATTGCAAACTCTGTAACAGTCGAGGTTCGACCAGCATCATTTTTTTCGTATGTTCCATGTTTTTAGCGTCCCAAGATGGAGCCTAGTAACGGTCCCAGCACAGTAGCGGCTAAGGGTGCGAGGAGTGCGCCGAGAAATCCACCTCGCTGTAACACCTGTTTCTTTTTCTTGACACTCCCCGTCTTCTTCACCAACGTTCGGAGACCCGCCTTGTGCCGTTGCAATTTCCCTTTCTGCAGAGGACTGAGCGGAACATTGCCTTTTAACACATTATGTGCCACTTCACACAAACACCGTACCAAGTCGGGATCCGCGCCGCGCACCAGGGCCCGGCCCACCTCCGGTGGCGCGCTGCGTAATACGCGGAGGGCCGGCGCGTGCTTGCGTATCCGTGCAGACATGATTAGTGACGGCTAGAGTGGGTTGTCTTCTTCTTTTATTTGGGTGTGTACACCGTCTGCACCTCTCCGGGAAAAATGTGGGTGCGCAATCGAAGGGTCGAGGGGGTGTCTTGTTTCAAGTCGATGAGTAGATACCCGTGAGCTCCTTGGGTAGCATCTTCAAAGGCTTCTCGTACAAAGGCCGTGTTTTTAGGGTACATCTGTTGGGCCAGGTGCATAATTTGGGAAGCGTCTCTGGGGTTTTTGAATAACACCACGTACTGAGCATTCAAACTAATGTTCCTGTGCTCTTTGTTCTTACTGAAGAGATTCTGCACGATGTAGATGATGCTCAACCGACGATGATGGCTTCCTTTGGTAAAGAGACGGGTGATTCGACTGTCCGTTTCCGTCATGAGATCGTCCACTACGACCAACGTGTCTTCTGGGATGTCGTCAGGGGGTAAGCCTTCCACTAAGGTGAGTCCCGGGAGACGTGCCAGTTCCTCGTACGCGGGTTGCCAAGCTCCATAACACCAAAGGATGCGAGCTACGGGCGGTGAAATGAGGGCTGACCCGTATTGGATGAGACGTTGAACGAAGTGTGTTTTTCCCGACCCTGTCGGTCCAGCGATGAGACACGTGAAAGGATGCTGCCACCGAGGATCCATAGTTTTTTTTTTTTTTTTTTTTTTTTTTATTTGGTGATTTGCGCTCGGCGTTCAGAGGCCCACCACCGTTGTCGTGGATGCCACCGGGGATCGTAGTCGAATGGGTACCGTTGCCGTGGTAAACGTGATTCGTCCACTCTAAATGTTTTTAGCGTCGTAGGAGTCGTAGTGGTGGTGGTGGGTGTACTAGGTTGTGGTGATGGGGTGGAAGGTTCGTCGCTTCTCAGGGTAGACGGAGGTGACGGGTGATCAGGTCGAGTTGTAGTAGTACGGAGCGTCGTAGTAGTAGTAGTAGTACGGGGCGTCGTAGGCGTGGGTGGATGGATGTGGCGGTCAGGTGACGTGATGGATGGAGTAGACCGCGTGGTAGGCGTGGGTGTCTGGGTTGATACGTGGCGGTACCTTGACGTCTTGGATGGCGTAGGCAGCGTCGTAGTGGTGGTGGTGGTGGATGATTGAGGTGGAATTGTGGGACGAAGGGTGTTGAAACAGGATATCACGTACGCCAATACGTAGAACACGCCTCCAAATAAGGTACCCAGAAGCACTACTAGACACACTACAGTACCCACTTGTGCTTTTCGAGTCCGTAACAGTAAGGGTAGATGTGCACTATCCATGGTACAACCCTACACTGAAGGATGGCGGTGATAGGGGTTAGAATTTATAGGCGTTTCATGTCACGGCCTGACACCCAGGAATTAAACGAACGGGGCCAACCTTGCCATTTGACGAAATGATAGGGGATGCCACGTCGACGTTCCGTTTTCAAAATCTTTTCCACCGTGTAGTAGTCTTTCGGTGTTTTCACTATGGGTTGTAATTCTGCCTCGTAAAACGTGCCTTGCAGTGTTTCTCCTTGTAGATCTTTCAGTTGATAGACGTGTGGCTGTCGACGTTTATGGCGAACGATGACAAAGTGCTCGTCACTCCAGTTGGGCAAGTAACTTTTCTCAAATTGTCCTTTCACTTTACTGATCCGTACCACATCTCCGCGTTTGTAACGGGGTGACGTGAGTGATGGTGGACTGGGTGAGTACAGCGTACCACGCACTTGATGTTCGTTGCGTTCTGTCACATCGAGGGGAGCTCGCTGGATACTGCGATGATAGGCTCGATTGTACCCTTGAACCAGTTGAGGTAGTACATCGATGTACCGTCGGGTGTTTTGGGCAGTAAAATACTTGTACATTCGTCCTTTGAAGGTGCGATTGAATCGTTCCACCACAGAGGCTTTGGTCTCGTTGTACGTATGGAAGAAAATACCTTCTGTTTCTTAAGAAAGGCTTGAAAGGGTCGGTTGAGAAATTCTGTGCCTTCATCCGTTTGCAAATAGAGGGGTTTGCGCCCCGTCTTGAAAATCTGCTGGAACACCCGTACTAGATTCTCTCCTGTTTTGGAGCGAATGGGTAGTACCCATGCATACTTGGATAAAATATCGATACAGGTCAACATGTACCGATGTCCATCATTGTGAGGTGCAAATCGACTCATATCCACTAAATCAGCCTGCCATTGCGCGTCTATGCCTCCTACGATGACTCGGTTACGGCGAAAATGTCGTCGGGCTGCTCGATGTAAACTATGAGTGTCTTGGGTTTTTAACCAGTCTCGAACTTCAATTCGACTGATGCCTTGGGAATGGGCAGCTCGAGCGAGCGCTCCCACAGCGCTATACGCGGCTGGACTGGTAGGGTTGTAATACAAATCGGTTAACACCTTGTTCACTGTAGATGCTGACCCCTTTTTCCCCTTTCGGGACCCCCTCATCACGGGGTCTTCTTACCCCTCATCGGGGTGCCCCTGGGTCTCCGTCCGGTGTGTTCGCTTCATCAGGTGACACTGACACTCTAGCCTCTGTGCACCCTATAGATATAGTACTTTTCTGTTCCCCGGCTGTATCGGGTTCATGTAGTTGTTCATGGGGTCAGCCAGCGCGTCCTCCATAGCACGAGCCCACGCCAACTGGTCTGATGATCGCTCGTCCGGTGTAAACAGCTGGTCCACAATAGGCACTACTTTCTCCAAGGCTGACCACAGAGCGGGGACTAGGGTGAAGCCTCGCGTACGGTCTTGGTAGCGGCCCAGGCGTAGGAAGAAGGTGGTACGGTATACGTAGATGGCATTGTCTATGTGGATGAGGTGTCCGTCGAGCTCATCGCTCAACACGCGTTTAAATTTGGTCCAGCCGTCACGCTGTAGCGTCACCGTATTCGATACGGTCTCAGCGGGCGCCCAGCAAATAGCTCCACGGTCTTCCACCAGGGTGACTTTATCTTCATAGACGTGTAACCCCACCTGGGGTGTAAGGGGCAGGATGGCTCGTAGGTCGGATGACATGCTTGCTCCAAATGTCGAACGGTGAATGACACACACTCTGTCTCACCCCTGGTATTTATAGTGTCAGGTGGGGTACAGACATGACTCGTACTATTCTGTGAGGGGATCCTGTAGAGAGAGTACTTCGTCGACCATGGGGACTACTTGTTGCAAAGCCGTCCATAGATCGGGGTCCAGAGTAAAACCACCTCGCTTGAGACAGAGGAGTCGAGCAAAATAGGGACCACGGAAAATGTAGACGTCGTCACACAGGTGAATGCTATCACCGTCGAGGTTACCGCATAACACGCGTTTCAAGGTAATCCAGCCTTCCGGGGATAAAGAGACACGCGCTGGTTCAGACGTACACCAACACCTACTATCGTCATCGATGAGCTCCGCGCGTTGGGGATACAACAATAGGGTGCAGTCCGGTGTAAGAGTGCGGGTAGCTACAGAGCGCGCCTGGGGGTGGAGTACGTCATGGACGTCGGTGATAATAGCTTTCAGCGCCTGCCATAATGCCGGCCGGAGTAGGATAGAGGCACCACCACACTGTTCTAACCGGGGAAAAAAAGAATCATCTCTACCACTTCGTAGGTAGACACCGACTCCCACGTGCATGAAATCGACTTCGGGCTCTTTTTCCCTGTAACAACCGTGTCAATAGAGTCCATCCTGCTAGGCTTAAACATAGCTTCACCTCTCGGGGATGTTCTTCGATGAGCTGCAGTTCATGGTCATAGACGATGAGGATGACGTCAGGCGTGAGTTGGAAGAAGGCAAGCTCCGCTCCGTGCGCTGCCATAGTGGTGAATGACAAAACACCGACGAGGCAAATGTGTATATATCGATTCTTGCCCCTTCGTGAAAGTCCGTGATGACTCGTCCGTAAAAAAAACCCTAGTCCGTAGCCGTACACGTTATAGGTGCGCACCTCTCTCTATCCGTACCCGTAACCGTTCTAGTTTTTATTTCACCCTCACCCTTCGTGAAAGTCCGTAATGACTCGTGAGTAAAAAACCCCTAGTCCGTAGCCGTACACGTTATAGGGTTTTTTTCGCACCTCTCTCTATCCGTACCCGTATCCGTTATAGTTTTTTATTCAACCCTCCTGCTTCGTGAAAGTCCGTGATGATTCGGGCTGTAATGTTATCTGCAATCATTTAACCTGGGAATTGTGAATTTTCGTGCAAAATAGGCGGATTGTAAATTAACCCAGGAAGGGTGGTCGCGCGGATCTGGGTGTAGACACCCATCACCAATCAGCATCCATTCTCATGTTTATAAATAGCCGCAATCATTTAACATAGGAATTTGCACTAGGTGAATTTCGTGTAAAATGAAGGGATTCTGACGACACCCAGAATGCATCACTGGCGCCAGTGGTGTTGGCCCTTTTCAGGGCCAACCCCCAATGTTATCTCAATACACGCAATCATTTAACGTAGGAATTGTGAATTTGGTGCAAAATCAGCGGATTGTAAATTAACCCGGGAAGGGTGGTCGCGCGGACCTGGGTGTAGACACCAATGAGCATCCATTCTCATGTTTATAAATAGCCGCAATCATTTAACATAGGAATTTGCTAGTGCGAATTTTCGTGTAAAATGAAGAGATTGTGACGTCACCCAGGAATAGCGCCAGTGGTGTTGGCCCTTTTCAGGGCCAACCCCCAATGTTATCTCAATACACGCAATCATTTAACGTACGAATTGACAAATTTGGTGCAAAATATGTGGATTGAGAATTAACCCAGGAAGGGTGGTCGCACGTGGGCATAGTCACGCATCAACCACGTGTACATCGACTCTCATGTTATTAATACACGCAATCATTTAACATGGAAATTTTCCACTAGACGAATTTCGTGCAAAATGACGGGATTCTGGCGTAACCCAGGAAGGGTGGGGAGCTCACTATTGGCCAATGAGATGTCTATAAACAGAGCCAATGAAATGGCTATAAAAAAGAGCCAATCTGCTAGCCCTAAAAAGAACCAATGAAGCCAGTATGACCGAGGTTGAAACAGCCAATGAAAATGACCTGTATGTGAGTATAAAGCCAGCGGGAGCGTGGTGCGGGGCATTCCAAAACTTTTCACAGACCTCACAACACGTAGAGCTATATTCCAGAAAGAAGAAGAAGATGAGCCGCACTGTAGCAAAGATGTCTACCACCAAGGCCTCCGGGCGAATGACTCGAGTACAACAGGAGATCGCCCGGAGGCAAATTACAAGCGTCTAGTCCGTCATTCATAATCCAGCCGTGCCATGGCGAAAGCCGTCAAAAATTTTTGGGCCGCTGAAATTCAAGGCTGGTGCAGATACATTGAAAACCACAACAACAACAACATCAACCGTGGAGCAGCCGAGAATCTCACCACCCTCATCAGAACGGCCAGAACAGTGGGGGACGAGGCGTGGCTGGTGCACCTCCAAAACACCATGGAGGAGATGCACCCTCCCCCTCCACCACGACAACACCAACAACAACAACAACAACAACAACAGCCCCAAGTCGAGCCGGAATATGTACCATTAGCAGCCATACCACCCGCACGCTTGCTGGAAGACCTTTCCATATCTCCTGACATCGAAGACGGCCAACATCAACACCGATATACCCTGGAACCACACCGATATTTCTCAGTCAGTGAGATGGAGTAGACAGGAAAACTCCCCCTGAAGAAAACAGGGTCAACAAATTGACTCCAACGGCCCTTTTCAGGGCCAACCCATTGTTGTCGAAAGAGAACTTCTAACTTGGCACAAATTCAAATCACAGGTCCTACATCATGCCCTCTTTATTCTATAGTATTAGCAAACTGCAACACCAAAAAACAATCCCTGCCCCATTAACGGCCCTTTTCAGGGCCAACCCCTTACTTCCAAACACACAGGGGTTTTTTTTCAGTGTTTTAGGGCTAACCCATGCAAAAATTTGGTGCAAAATGAGCGGCATGATTGCACATAACATTACAGCCCGAATCATCACGGACTTTCACGGACAAGGGGGCGGGTGGAATAACAAAAAACTAGAACGGGTACGATACGATACGATACGATACGAATTTTATTACGATCAAAGTAAACGTACAGTGATCAAGGGGAAGTAACTCCCAACATAAACAAAAACACTGATACGGGTACGGATAGAGAGAGGTGCGCACCTATAACGTGTACGGCTACGGACTAGGGTTTTTTTTACATTTTAACATGGCAAAATTTAGACGGTGAATTTGGTGTAAAATGAAGGCATTCTGTCGTGACCCAGAATGCATTGGGGTAATATTATAAAGAGTGGAATGGACTTTAACCTGGAAATTGATGTGTTATTTACCTATTGTTACCTAGGTATGTGTGCGGGAGTTGGTGTTATTTTTTTATTTTGTGCTTTTGAGTTTACAAGTTTCCCCTTTCGGAAAGATGGGGTGGCCCTAAAAAGGGCCTTTGGAAGATGTAAGGGATTACATCGTTGGGGCCAGGTGGGATTGTGTTCTCACAGAACACACCGGGCATGGCACCGCTATGAGTTCACACACTAGGGGTTTGTAATCGTCCGGAAGCTGTGGTAATAGGGCGTGTCGGCGTATACAGGCTACACACAGGGCTTGATGCCCACACGGAAAAATGGCGTACTTGGCGAAGTGATTACAGCATTGTATGCAGCGTAAATACGGGGATGGTTGGCATTCGATGTTGGATGCCAGTCTTCTTTCTATTGCGGTAGCGTAGTGGATGACCTCTTCAATTTGTTCCTTTTGTTGTCCCCTTAGCCGCTTTCTCTCTCTTGTTCTGTTTTTTCTTGAGTCTTTTCTGTTTTTTCTGGAGTCTTTCTTTTTCGGGTACTGTCTTTTTCTTTTTTTTCTGGAGTCTTTCCTCTTCTCCTCTTTTGCTTGTCCTTCTTCTCCTTCTTCTCCTTCTTCTTCTTCATCTTCTTCTTCTCCTTCTTCTTCTTCTCCTTCTTCTTCTTCTTCTTCTTCTTCTTCTCCTTCTTCTTCTCCTTCTTCTTCTTCTCCTTCTTCTCCTTCAGCTTGGAGGCTTTGTTGTTGTTTCAAGATATCTTGTAGCACTCGGTCCATTTCGTCAAAACGTTGGTATTCGACTGTGGTAAGATCCGGTGTCGCTCCTGGGGGGTGACTAAGATCCGGTGTGGCTCCTGGGGGGTGACTAAGATCCGGTGTGGCTCCTGGGGGGTCTTGATTATGGTCGCCCTGTGGTTGTTCTTCATGTTTAAATAGGTCTTGTATAATAGCATCGATCCATGGCTCGTCATGTACCATATCGATGTTGCCGAGCAGTTGTAGTTCATCATCATCATTTGTCATGAAGTCTGGTAACAGGTTGTCAATATCCATGATTTCAGCCAGGGATGACTCCATGACTGTGGACTCAGGCTGGTCAAATACGGTGTAATAGGCTGGTGAATTTGCACTGGTAAAATGAAAAGCTTCTCCACGTCTAATACAGACTGGCATAATTGTGAATGAATCAGTAAATACTGCGCGCTATTTATAGTGTAACGCGCGGACGTGAGCGTAATTTTTATATCACATCTTTGTGCTCACTTACGCTGGAGAAATATTTTTGTGTTTCTTTTCCAATTTTAAACCGGTGTGATTTTGCAATAAATGCGAGTGCACGTATAAATTTTATTTCAAGTTGAACTGGGGCAACTGATCGTGTAGCATTTAAAAATTTAGAAGGGTAGCGGTAGACTAAGCCACTATTTTTAATGATTTTATCGATTTTTAAACCCGTAACGTTATGGTTAGGTAGTGTGGAAAACCCGGTACACTGGAAATAAATCGGTTTTCCTGGATAAAAATACGTCAAGTATGTTCCCCACAGCCTTATAATGTCACCCTGAAAATTGTAGCTGGTTTATCGAAAGAAAACTAGGAAATTTTATCGTATCACACGGCTACGGTAACACAGCACTATACAGTGTGCAGACAAATGTGAGTACAGCTATGGGTGTCAAATGGAGTAGGTTACCGTAGCCCCGTGTGATACGATAAAATTTCCTAGTTTTCTTTTCGATAAACATGCTGCAGTGAACTCACATTTATTGCAAAAAAATGAGACCGGTTTAAAGTTGAGAAAATAAAACACAAAACATTTTTAGCAGGTACCATGCCGCCATCTTGGACCCACTCCCACAGGGCCGCCATTTTGGTCCCACCACCACCACCACCACCCACAAGCCGCCATTTTGGTCCCACCACCACCACCACCACCCACAAGCCGCCATTTTGGTCCCACCACCACCACCACCACCCACAAGCCGCCATTTTGGTCCCACCACCACCACCACCACCCACAAGCCGCCATTTTGGTCCCACCACCACCACCACCACCCACAGAACGCCTAGACTATAAATAACGCGTAGTATGTTGCCATTTATTCACAACTACAATCATGGGTACAAGACGAAGGCTATTCACCGATCCTAGAGAACACAGAGAGGTGATTACGAGTGAAGAACATAACGATGGAGTGACAATAATTACAAGCTTTGAGCGGGTTATTGCCGACGAAACGATGATACGGCGAAGTGAAGAACAACTCGAAGAGCTTAGGAGGGAGGCAATGGAAGAAGAACTCCCCGACCTAGAGTGGTTAAACAGTAACAGACCTCCAGCAAATACAACGGCTACCCAAACACCAATTATAACAACGGCGGCTACCGAGTCGATGTTACGGCGAAGTGAAGAACAACTCGAAGAGCTTAGGAGGGAGGCAATGGAAGAAAATGCGAGGTTGATGAGACGGCGAAGTGAAGAACAAGACCAAGAGGTCAGGGACGCTATGGAAGAAGATGATGAGGATGTAACTGATGACGAACTCCCCGACCTAGAGTGGTTAAACAGACCTCCAGCAAATACAACGGCTACCCAAACACCAATTATAACAACGCCGGCTACCGAAACAACAACAACAACAAGAACAACAACAACATCACCATGCTCTTGGACCGAGGTAACCCGCCTAAACGAACAGTTGAACCGCCTAAACGAACAGTTGAACCGCCTAAACGAACACGTGACCCACCAAAACGAACAGATTAATCACATGAGACAAGACATGGATAAAATGGACGCTGTGAATTTAAAACAACAACAAGACCTAGATAAGGAAGAAAGTAAATCAAACTGCAGCGTGTGTACAGACGACGAAAGCCTGTACGCCCTATTTCCGTGCGGGCATTTATGCCTATGTGAAGAATGCTGGGTGACGCTAACATGTATAGGGGACACATGCCACTGCGCTGAAACGGACGAACAGCATTTAAAGATCAAGTGTCCCGTGTGTAGGAAGCAGGTGGCCGGGGTAAAGAGAATCTACCGCTCGTAAAACAAGTGTCGTAACACTTTTCCAAAGGCCCTTTTCAGGGCCATCCAATATTTTCGAAAGAGAACTTCTAAACTCAAACCACAAAAAAAAACAAAAAAAACACCAGCTCCCATCACCCCTATGAAAAAACCTAAGGTCTTCACCACAATAGACTCTTAATGTTGAATTTTTTTTTTTTTAATACAATTATCTTTTGCAAAAGAATGAACACTAACAGCCATTTTTTGAATTTTCTACTATTTTTATTAACACAAATACAATGAACGTGTTCACCAGACTCTGGGTATTGAATTTTAATACAATTATACGCTATGAAGGCGCTTCAATGCACATAGAATGAACATAAAATGAACATAGTGTAGGAATACTTGAGGAGAGAAGCCGTATTTTCAGCTTGAGCAAGACTGACAGATGATAATGTCTGAATGTTCCAATGCAATAACACTTGAAAATGTTCAATATTTATACAACAAGACAATAGAATGAACGTCTTCAACTCTGAGTATTGAATTTTAATACAATTAACAGTAAAACTCTGAGTATTGAATTTTTAATACAATTATACGCTATCAAGCCGCTTCAATGAATACGGTAAATGTTTTTCAACACCAGACTTGTTCAATAGTTATGCAACAAGACTTGTTTGAACTCATCATCGTCTTTCCGCCCCTGGTGCACGTCGATGTAGGTAGCAATCTGTTCACGTGGAATTCTGGGAGCGCAGGCAGCTTCCATTGCCAGGGCAATTTGCTCCTCGGTCACGCCCTGTAGTGCCTCAGTAATGAGCGCGTATGAGGGTACACTATTCTCCACACACGTATGCATGTTTATCGGACTGTTGTTCCCACAGCCTGCACATGCTTCGATACGCAAGTGTCGAATGCGAGGTCTGACATGATCCAGGACTGTGTCGATGTACTTCTTACAAATATACTGAGTCACCTGGTCAGACAGGGCTTCATGAATTGTAGCTGTGAGACTCTGCAGCTTCCGCCACGCCGTTATTTTCAAGGTGACACCCTGAGGACAAGGAACACGCTCTTGCGTATCTAACCTCATTTTCCATTTGCGGATATGCACCAGGAGCTGGTCGTTGAAATAGGCACAGCTGACAAAGATGTCGTCACCCACATAAAATTTCGCTTCGTCACTCCCCTGGTCGCGAATAACCGCATCGATGGCGTAATCAAGGGCCTCTAGTTTTAGCCAGGTGTCGTACGTCAAGGCAATATGCCTAGCTGGTCTGTCGTTAAAGGCCGGTGCGTTAAAATGCACTTCTTCGTCTTTGACACTCACAGTTAAATAGGCTGAGAGCTCCCAAATGTTCGTGTGGGCTGCCTGGTAGGCCTGCTGGATAATGTTATTGATCTCCTGCACAGACATAGGAAGTTGCACCTTTTCTTTCACGGACTCCGGCACTTGCTGGGGTACTGGCTGAAGCACTGGCTCAGGTATTTCTAAAGATGTTAGTCGGGGCCGTTTGGGTCGTGCAGCGCGTTTGGCAGGTACACCAGACGCTGGGTGCCTACGTTTGCTAGCTGTACGCTCTTCGGTGGTATCCATGGCTAAGATATCATCATCTTGTATAACGTCGGCTTGAAGTAGATCTGCTAGTTCTTCATTTCCCGTCTTCTTCAGCGCCTCCACGAAGGGGCCACGGCGCAGTAGACCATCGATGAGGGCTCTGTTTTGTGATGAAGTGGTTTTCTCAGCCATGATATCTTCGCGACCGTGTTTCAGGAGTATGTTTTCCTCCATAAGCAGATCACATAATTCGGCCACATGCTGCATCTCATCAATGAGGCGAACACGGTACTTTCGAAGCTTCACTTGCTGGGATGACTCCATGACTGTGGGCTCAGGCTGGTGAGTAACTGCTACGGTGTAATAGTCTGGTGAATTTGCACTGGTAAAATGAAAAAAAAGTAAAAGGTTCTCCACAGCTCATACAAGCAGGCAAGCAGGCTGGCTAGAGGTGAGGCAGGCAGGCAGGCAGGCAGGCAGGCAGGCAGGCAGGTAGTGCAATGAATACACCCCACCCCTAAAACATCGCCTCCTTTTATACGTTTTTCTACAATCCACCATTTTGGTCCCACCACCACCACCCACAAGGCCGCCATTTTGGTCCCACCACCACCACCCACAAGGCCGCCATTTTGGTCCCACCACCACCACCCACAGCCGCCATTTTGGTCCCACCACCACCACCCACAGGCCGCCATTTTGAACCCACCACCACCCACAGGCCGCCATTTTGAACCCACCACCACCCACAGGCCGCCATTTTGGTCCCACCACCACCTCCCACAGGCCGCCATTTTGGTCCCACCACCACCACCCACACTGGCCGCCATTTTGGTCCCACCACCACCACCACCCACAATGACCCCTGTGACAGAATACTCGCTTCTCATTGGCTGTCGCTGTGACGTCACAGAGGTCATATGCAAATTTCTGAGGTCAATAGGGTTCAATTTCACCTTACCCTACTACTGTCAAGGCCGCTATAGTTCCAACAGGGGGCGCCACCAGGGTGACCTTTGACCTCGAATTCCGCCGCGGTGATGCGGTCTGGCGGTGATGCGGTCACTTCCGCGGACAAAAAGTAGTCCCATGTCAACCAAGTGACTTCCAATGTTAATGTATACGGAGAATGCCTAAAAAGAGCATGGAATAGACGTTTTGGGACTCAGGTGGGCCCCTAATGGACTCCTCCAGGGCCATCCAGTCATGGGTGGGTGCATGTAAATTGAGGATTTGTCCCCGAAAATATGAAAAGCGAAAATATAAAAAGCGGAACACGGACTTTACCTCTAAATTAGGGGAAAACTCCTTTCAACCCTATCCCAAAGGGCTAATATTGGTCCGCGGGCTTATCACGGCCTGCCTATCAAGTCAATCGGGTGGGTGTATGTAAATTCAAGATTTGCCCCGAAAATATAAAAACCGGAACACGGACTTTACCCCTACAATAGGGGCCCATATTATACAATATACGGGGAAATGCCTATTCCATACTCTTTTTAGGCATTCCCCGTATACATTAACATTGGAAGTCACTTGGTTGACATGGGACTACTTTCTGTCCGCGGAAGTGACCGCATCACCGCCAGACCGCATCACCGCGGAGGAATTCGAGGTCAAAGGTCACCCTGGTGGCGCCCCCTGTTGGAACTATAGCGGCCTTGACGGCCTCAAGGTCAAAGGCCGTGAATGGGCGCTTCCTATACTATAACCTGGAATCAAGGGCATCAAGAGTTACCTCCCTGGAAAAGGGGAGGTTTTATCCCGTGACTATACTACTCCCACAGGCAACTGTGGAAAACACGTATTTGTCGTCTGGCATCCACACAGTGATGCAAGAGTAGTCGATCAACGTCTTTCACTTCTCTGGGGTCAAGATGGCACCGTCACGGAGGATGTCCTCGCCGATTGGCAGCACTAATTTGTGCGCAAGATATCAGTTTTACCATGGTTGAACTTTGATTTGCGGGCTGTGATACATGTACGTTATAGTGACACGCTCGAATGGCGACCTTTATGTGGTAGTGTTTTCAGAGATGGTATTCGTGGGGGGAGGTAAAATATAGCAGTAAAGCGGAATATCAGTCACATAAATAGATCAGCATACTTGAGTTTTGCAGATATGTACAAAGAAATTAACATATTTATAATAATAGTTTTGTTACCACTATTTGTAATTTATTTAGCGACACCCTCGAACCACGGTAGCGTAGAGTAGCGTAGAGTGCGGCATCCTGCTTCATCAGCAATACCGATAAAGTAAATATATTTTTAGCGTTTCTCACAAAATTACCTTCCACTATGGAGATATTTCGCCCACGTGACAGACAAGGAAGTAATACTAGTATAGCAATATTGTGCATGAAATTAAGGGAATTGATGACTATAAAGCAATTCATGGTGACTTTGCTCATATGAATAATACTTGTAAATGAAGTTCAACGATCACCTGGCGTTACGTTGTTGTGGTCAGCTCAGATCCCTTTTGATTACGATATCGGAACAGTTTGGTAGTCATATGATGCATCAAATAACAAATATGTTGTTTTCGTGTGAAGAATGGTTTTGCTGTTTGTGGAAGAGTTTCTTTCTCTTTCTCTCTTCAGATTAAGTTGATGCATTGCAAACGGAAGGATTGACAATCTGTTCGACTGAAATTGGCTCTCGTGTCATCTATTTTCTGCACATCTACCTCTCTGACATGCTATTGTTTGACACATTCTTGGCATTCAAGGTACTATTTACTGGCTTAGCCATGAAAATTGAATACAACCAGTCTCTTTTACTGCCATCTAGAGCTGAAGTTGTCACAAGACAAGCACGGAAAATACGTCTTTTCTGTATCGATGTCGTTTGGAATCCACACATAGAAGAGCCTTCAATCAATGTCTGTTACTTCTCTTGGACCCACATGGCCCTGTCACGGGAGAATGTGCTGTCCGATATGGTAACATTCCGCTGTGTGCACATGATATCATTTTTACCACGGTTGGACTTTGATCTGTGGGCCGTAATACATACATTTTATGTAATTTATTTGATGACACACTCGAACTATGACGTTTATATTCGGTAGCATATACAGGAGTGGTATTTCTGGGGGAGATCAAATATAGCAATAAAGCTGTCCGTGGCGATCGATATTTACACGTAAACGCGGTAAATTAGTTTTGAGTAGGCAAGAGGATATGCCCCCCGCCCCCTCCCCCCTCTCCTCTCCTCTCCCCTGCTCATTTCTACTCACTGTCATCGTCGTTCCCAACTTGCTTTCATGAAAGTGGTATGTGATGAGTGGAGAATCCAAAGGTTGTATTTACAAAAATGAAGGCAGCGGAAGACCACTACCCCTTCTCTTACTTGGGAAAGTTACTTTTAAAATATACTAACACACCCTGAATGTGGTACATGTGTATAATATTAGTCATGGTGGAAAAATATACATATAACGCACCAAACCAGAAGTTTAGTACGAATGGGATGAGATAGTAAAACAATAGGATATTAAGCATCCCGAATAAATGATTCTCTTATGACAGATATCAATTTTGTGTTTCCTTTTTATTCCATTATGAGGTGTCTGGAAAATATTGCTAGAAAATTCAGCCTGTTTTGTAAAATTCCATAAATCACCGTGTTATAAATCCACTGGCACATGGAATGGACAAGATCTACTCCCTTATGGCTTCAGGGTTATGTTAGTGTTGCGCCATCATCATCCATGTGTATACTGTACACTGTACCGATTAATCGAGAAATAATGATACGACACTGGAACGAGCTCGAAAAGTTCAATTTAGGCATACCTTATCAAAGCTCCACAATTTTACACGATTCTTGCAAGATTTTATTGGTCCCGATTAGGGTGAGGGTCCACCAATCAATACATTGCCTTAACTTCTCTTAGAGAGCGTTTTTTTCTTTGGCTCAGTCCAGTTCACACAATTGTGATCCAATCAGCTATACCGTTCTATAGACAGCGAGGCACCACCTTTCTCTTGCACTGAGTAGGTGCAGGGAGTGCTAATTTAGTCATAAACCTTAGGCGGATGGAGAAGTTGATCCATCCTCCCCCCCACCCCTCATGCAGCTACTGAATATTCATGAGATGTAGTCACTGAATGCAAACTTGGTTAAGTTCGTAAGATATTACATGCGGCATGTGAAAATGGAGAGCGTTGGCAAGACTCTGAAATAGGCTATTATATAGCTAGCTAAGACGGGGGTGCGCTTAACCCGTTTTTGCCTCGGACAATGAAAGTGGATGCAAAACACAAATGTGGCAAACTACAAAAAGCGTCTAGTCCGTCATTCAGTATTCAGCCGTCGTCCATTAAAGAATTTCCGCGTCCATAATGAAAAGACTTTGCGTCAGCACCAGATTTAAAGAATAAATCATGATATACATAGTTTCTATATTATTATAAGCTAGTTTCCTGCAAGAGGCGGAAAACGCACCCCAGACGTGATTCCGGTTGGTTTGTCCAATCGCATTAGAGTCTTGCCTCCGTGAAAGCGAGATCACGAACCTTACGTAAGTGGGGGCCATGGCACTATTTTGACGAGGCTCCCTCTTACATCATTTCTTCACGAAACTTTTTCCGTCCACTGCTATCTTTATTAACTGTCAACATCAAATTAAAAGTTCAATTCCCTTATATACTCGTGACGATAAAGCGTGGTCTTATCAGTGGGATTTTAACAAACTAACAGTGACTGTGTTCATTATTTGAAGCGATTAGTGAAATAATTTTGTTTGCAACAGTTGATGAACCTTACTAATAGCACTGCAGGAAGTTAGTCAAGAATCCATTCATTATAACTCAGCAATTAGAATTATTGTGAGCTGTTTTTGCCGTTTATCAATAATCGTAAGGTGAATGTTTGAACAAGGAAGACAACTCATACGGATTCGTTTCTCTGTTGAAATAGTTATCCGGTTCCTCGCGTTTTTACACCCAGTTATCACTTAGCAGATGGTATATACGTCGGGTATTTTAATACAATTACAGATAGACTAATCGGTGCAGTCTAGCGCCGTCATTTTATGGAGACAGTTAATCGTGACAGGCCGGAATATCATACGCAGAAATCATACGCGTCTATCACCCTCCATGGGGATGGCTACTGCATACCCTAGAGTCTCTTGTTGAAGTTGAAAGTCTCGCGAGACTAGAGTGTTGGCCTATCGCACTGGTATGTTAAAGGGAAGTAACTCTAATCAACCAAAGTCATAATGTTGAGTGAGATCCAGTTACTTACACGGACACTACTAGTCACGTAGGCAGATAGATGTGAGTAAAACAGTGAACGCGGCGTTTCCAAGTAACCAGGTGTGTACTTGAGAATTAGATCGGCTGTTAAATGAACCACCGATGGGATACTTCAACTCTGATTTTACATAACCTAACTGTTCTATCGGTGATACCATTCCTTAGATTGAGATTGACATTATAAATATTTGAAGTGAGATAGTTTATATTATCGGAAAACCATATTGTTCTTCACGCTGCATTATATACCTCTCATCGATAAAAAGGACAATAACCCGCGGTAGTTTAATGTTACAAAACTCCTTTAGAGTTTCCAGGAATAGCTACTTGTCTATGGCTATCGGATTTCTCTTTCATGCATCCTTTTGTACTCGGCATGTACAAGAGTAATTCACTCTACCCGATAACATGGATTGATCGCTAGTCTCTTCTGTCATCCTGGTATTTAAACAATAAACCAAGACAACGCAGCTTATTAGAAAGATGACTTCGTAGGTTCATTAAGCCAGTGTACTGTATCCATGTATGTATTACTGCAGGTAAGGCATGTTTCCTATTGTTCATGGAATCTGGACTGTCTTATATTTGAAGAGTGCGGCGTCCTACCTCATTAGCTTACGGGTAAAGTAAATATAGGGCTAGTGTTACTCACCAAATTACCTTCCACTACGGATAAATTTTGCACACGTGACAGACAAGGAAGTGATACTGGTATAGCAATATGGTGCATGAAATTTTGGGAATTTATGGCTATAATCCAATTCATGATGGTCGTGCCATAATAAATATTACTGGTAAATACGGTTGAAGGATCACCTGGTGTTACCGATGGTCAGCTGCGACTCTCTTCTGATGACGATGTTTGAACCGTTTGGTAGTCATGATGCAAATAATCAAATTGCAGTTTTTCTCTCTTTCTCTTAGACGTTGCATTGGAAATCGGATCCACCGATATTGGCTCTCATAGTCAGCTGTTCCCTGTGCATCTACCTCTCTTTCAGAAGCTTTTACTCGACACATACTCAGCATTTGTAGTACTAATTACTGGCTTTGCCATGCAAGTTGAATAGAACCAGTTTCTTTTACATCTAGTACTGAAGTTGTCACAACAACACAAGTGCGGACACTACATCATTTCTTTATCGATGTCTGGAATCCACAATGCAAGAGTCGTCGATCAGTGCCTGTTATTTCTCTGTTGACCAGATGGCACCATCCTCGTGAGTCATTTACCTGGACTTGTGAACATGAGATGGCACCACTCACGGAGAATGTCCTCTTCGATATGGTAACATTTCGATGTGCGCATGATATCAGTTTTACCATGGTTGCGCTTTGATTTGTGGCCTGTGTATCAGACCGAGACCCCCATATCAGACAAAGGGCCAAAAGTCTGATATGGTAGTCGAGGGTTGATGAAAGAGATGACATGGAAATGAGTATATCATAATCTATTTATAACATATTTATAGATGATTGATAGCATTGTAATTGACAGTACAAAAATATTTTCTCTTATTTTTACATGAAACTGTTTCTTCGAAAATTGCGAAAATTTCTACGTCTCCCATTTTGATGATGCGCAACACGTTAGAGCGCGATATTTATTGTCACGAAAAGTTTAAACTTCAGGATCAATTATCGGATGACTACGCATACCTCATATCTCCCTAGTATAATCCGTGGCGTGTCCGACTCCTCCTCCTACTCCGCTTTACTCACTGCACAGAGGGTCGCATAGGTGTGGCGCAGGATAGGTTGGGGCGAGAGACCTGGGGTTTTCACTACCTCAGATTCCATGGGCCAGGCTTGCACCCTACAGTAGAATGGGTAGACTGCGCATGCGCGATGAGTAGTGCGCGATGAGTAGTATAGAAAGGGCAAGCAGGTCGCATAGGTGTGGCGCGGGATAGGGTGGGGCGAGAGGCCTGGGGTTTTTACTACCTGGGATTCCATGGGCCAGGCTTGCACCCTTACAGCAGAATGGGTCGACTGCGCATGCGCGATATGTAGTGCGCGATGAGTAGTATAGAAAGGGCACGCGGGTCGCATAGGTGTGGCGCAGGGTAGAGTGGGGCGAGAGGCCTGGGGATTTCACTACCTGATATTCCATGGGCCAGGCTTGCACCCTACAGTAGAATGGGCCGACTGCTCATGCGCGATGAGTAGTGCGCGATGAGTAGTATAGAAAGGGCACGCGATCTCCCTAGTCTTTCTAATAAGCTGCTTAGTTGTCTTGGTTTATTGTTTAAATACCAGGATGACAGAAGAGATTAGCGATCAATCCATGTTATCGGGTAGAGTGAATTACTCTTGCACATACCGAGTACAAAAGGATCCATGAAAGAGAAATCCGATAGCCATAGACAAGTAGCTATTCCTGGAAACTCTAAAGGATTTAAACTACCGCGAGTTATTGTCCTTTTTATCGATGAGAGATATACAATGCAGCGTGAAGAACAATATGGTTTTCCGATAATATAAACTATCTCACTTCAAATATATATAATGTCAATCTCAATCTAAGGAATGGTATCACCGATAGAACAGTTAGGTTATGTAAAATCAGAGTTGAAGTATCCCATCCGTGGTTCGTTTAACAGCCGATCTAATTCTCAAGTACACACCTGGTTACTTGGAAACGCTGCGTTTACTGTTTTACTCACATCTATCTGCCTACGTGGCTAGTAATGTTAATACGTAGCGAAATCCAGGTGAAAAGCACGAAAAGCGCGCTCGGCCGGACAACAGAGAACACGACTCGAGAAACCACTCGTGTGCGCAATATCATCTCAACAATCTAATTAAAATTAAATCCTATCTGCTTCTCATTTGGATATTGTCGCTTGTAGGATCTAAAAGGCTTGCAGTAACTCGCGTGTCAACCAATCCCGAGAACGCTTCATAGTGCTTTGAAGAGAACATCGATGACAAATTTTTTTTGGTTGGCTCAGCCCAATTAGCCGGCTCGCTGGCGGGGAGTCTGTTCATGTTGCCGCGGTCCCGACATTGTGGCACCATAATACAGGGTAGATATATGGATTGATCTTTGGTGTAAACATTGGGGTAAATGGACACAGTGAACCTATCTCCCCTTCCCGACTGCAAATGGATGAGTCCAGATGCGACCATGATGTCATAATGCTATTAAATATCCATGGTATGGGCGCTCAGAACACCAAATTCAATTGAAATGCGTAAGATCCTATATAGCGACATGTACGATTGGGGAGCATTAATAGGATATTAATTTATTAAGATTGATCAGCTCAAGGACAGAAAAGCGATATCAGGCACGTGTGTAAGGGCAGAAAACCATATCATGATATAGAACGGCATCAGTATCAAAGTGACTAAATGTCCAGTATCATGGGCAAATATATGTGATAAATGTATATTATTTAATTTGTTTAGTGTCACCCTCGAACTACGACGTTTACACGGTAGCGTAACCCTAGGTGGTATTCCTTGCATGGGGAGATCAAATATTGCAGTAAAGCTGAATATCAGTCAAGCAAATAGATGATATATTAAAGTTTTGCAGATATGTACAAAAGAAATTCACACATGTATAATAACAGATTTGTTAACAATTTTTGTACACATACATATTTATTTGGAGAGGTTGTTTAAGTATGTATAAAACTTGTCCACATATAATTATATTATAATTTGTCGCTGAAGATGACTAAAATTTTCCACATATGTCAATCAAATGAAAATTTTTCTACATATATGTGTAATTATTTTGTACATATGTTGAAATCTTCAAGCCTAGCCTAAAACACTTTTCCGCCCATGCAAAATTATCAACTAAATACTGCTTGCTACAGTATAATGCAGGGCTTTTTTGGTGAAAACTTCAGTTACAGTATGTGAATAGTTCCGGTTATTTATCGGTTATTTGTGGGGACTTTTACATTTTATCTAACTATACTTTCATTTATGGTGTAAGGTTTGTTTGTCTGGGTCGCATTTTTAAAAAATATACATGTAGACATCTTGAACATTCAACATTAGTTCATGCGCCGCTGTCCACCAATAATAATAATAACATTTGGCTAAGAAAGTGATTATTTAACCCAAGAACTAATTCACTTAGTATATGGGCGTATTTCTTAAGGTGCGCATGCGTAGATAATGTGTACCTCGATCCGCCCGATGGAAGTTTTTATTTCGCCAGTGTACATAATTTCTCAGAAAGCTTGGTACGGCTATATTGTTTATATTTTGGTTAGATAAAGTCCGGGAATTCCTGGTGAAGCGAAGACTATCGCTCCGTGGCGGTCGATGTAAAACCATTAAAGTACTTTTGAGCAGGAGAGTTGAACTGTCCCTCCGACCCTCCCCCGCCGTGATGAGGGTGAGTGGAAATGATTCCACTCACCCTCATCACCGTTCCCCACCTGCCTTCATGAGATTTAGCTCGTGAAGAATAAGTGGCAATACAAAAGGCAGTGCCTCTTCTCTTATTTGGGCATGATGCTTTTAAAACATACTTACACATCCTGAATGTGGTATACGTGTATAGTATATAATGAGTCATGATGCAAAATATACCAATAACGCACTAAACTAACACTTTAGTACGGATGTGATGAAATACTCATACAGTAGGATATTAACTAAAATGCATGGATGTGCAAGGATGACAAAACGGAATGCATGACACAGCCCTATATAACGTCTTATCACAGTTACGTCATATTCGGAAAATGCATGTTTGGGTCCATTTTTTGTGAGATTTTCTTATTTTAAGTTTAATTTTGCTATTTTCGCCACAAAAACTGCATAGTTAATTAGATACATGTAGTAAGCATCTAATGTGAAATAAAATGATTTGGGTGAATTAATTTGGGGGAGTTAAAGGGCAAAGAAATTGTTGACAAACGACGAAAACTTTTCAGTCAGACCCTCGTGGCCGCCATTTTGAATGTTCTCATCATCTGTGAGATAGTTTAGAAAGTTTGATGGGAGGAAGGTATAATTACCCCCCTCCCCCAGGGTTATTAGGGTTAAGATCCGATAATGTGGCATTGTTGTTGTTGTTGTTGTTGTAGCAGATTGGTGTCCTTGTTGAAAATTTGAAATAACAAAGAACAAATCACAGCAAGCTGAAACATATATAATTCATTTTACCCTGATAACATGGAAAACCAGTGAATATTTGAGTAAAAAAAAATATGCTTAAGGACTTTTGTGCACTTTGTCAATCTTTAGTACACAATATCTTTTTCATTTTCTTCAATTGCCACGAAGAATATCCTATTGTTACGGAGCCGTAAAAGCGACATGGGAAAATTTTGTTAGCCCGTATTAACTCGTTATAACGACTTATTATGTCGTTAGAACGACTTATTATGTCTTTAGAACGACTTATGTCGTTAGAACGACTTATTATGTCGTTATAACGACTTATGTCGTTAGAACGACTTATGTCGTTAGAACGACTTTTTATGTCGTTATAACGACTTATTATGTCGTTAGAATGACTTATTAAGTCGTATGACGACACAATAAGTCTTTCTAGCGACATACGACTTAATAGTGGCTAAAACAATTTTGTCATGTCCCTTTTACGGCTCCGCATATTGTCGTTATTTCTAAAATGTCCATTTTCGATGAAAAAACTCTCTCACATTATCGATGTGCACATTGGTTATAGCAAGTCAGTAGGGTGAATATTTCTTTTACTGAGCTGAAAAACCTGAACTGAACAGAACTTTTGAAATTATTGGAAACTGCTGACAACTAAAGCTCAGTAAATCTTGGTGTAAAACACATTAGGAGGTATTTTATGTGAAAAACGAGATTATGCAAATCGAAAATTAACAAAGTTCACAAATGTTTTTGAACATATTATTATTCGAATATTCCCCAGGTTGGCGTCACTATTGTCTCTGTCAACCTGAGGTATATGTGTTTGAAATTTCAGCTTGCTGCGATTTGTTATTTTCAAGTTATGGAACCTTGCCAACAGTGGCACCAATATGTTATAACACCAACAACAATCTCAAACCAGCTTTCACTTTATTGCACGTACATGCCTGATTAATCGAAAATATGGATTTCAAATCTGGTGAATGTTTATTCAGCTGAATACCTGAAGGATATGTAATATCTGTTCGGTTAGAATCAGTGGTATTATTTAGGGATTGGTATGGTTATGTTAAAGTTAACAGTGTATATTGTTATATAGTATTCATACAGTACGAGCTAGTATGCAGCTTCGACTCCGCTCAGTCGAGCCACTCGGGTCGTGAAAACATGATTAAATGACATTCCATGCCAAAAACACACATGTTGTCGTATTTCAGATGGGAAACATTCAGTTTTCTTTCAACTAAAAAATTATGAGTACACGGGAAATGGTGCTATTTGTGTTTCTCTTCTTGAAATGGTCGAAATTAGATATCATCGAGAGACTCATGAACGCCTTATGAATGCCAGGCCTGTCATTTATATAGGCTATCTGAAATTTTTGGACTATAGGGTTTTGGACTAATTTTTGGACTACTGACGCTGGGTTTAAGGATTCGGTGAACACCATTTCTGAAATTATATTTTGTAGCTTAAAACTCTCCCTAATAAAAAGCACACATACCAGTATTGTAACCGTGGTTTCCATGCGCTGATCGAACCCGCAACCCTCAGAGTCAGACGCGCATCTAATCGTCAACAGTACATGTTTGTGCGCTGGCATGCTCGATTATCTGGCCATTTTTAACCCCAGCAGTTTTTGTGTGGACCAGTGTTAATTAGGGCTAAAATGGCCAGAGGGTGAAAGTAGGAGTTCCGATCCAAGAATACGCCTGATATTTACCATGTACAGACATTATATTGGCCAGAACTATTACAATTCAAACAGGCTATTATGTGTCCAGCATTTATCCTGGGATATATGTACATGTATACTAGGTCTTATCTGACCCTTCAAAAGCGGATAAGAAAGTAGTCGCATTATGTCGTATACACCCCGTGACAATTGAAATGGTGTGGTGTTTGTATTGCATATACGGACATACGGGACCATATAATACACTCCCACAAGTGTCAAATCCGCCTTGTGACCTAGAATACTGAGATCCTTTAAATAGATCTGCCCAATATTTAGTTCTGAATCATAATCGCAGTAACTTGGGGACAGATAAGTTGAACTGAGAATTTCCAGAGACACACATTGGGAAGAAAACATTTAATACTCAGCAAAGAACGGATACCACCGTTGAAATTTTGTATACATGGCACGAGGAGACGAGACAATAGAGAAGGTCCCCGAAAGATCGGTAAGAATTAAACATTTTCTTTCTATCACACTAACCACCAGCAGCCCCCCCCCGCCTCCCCGAACTCTCATTCCCGCCCCCACCCCTTTCACGAGAAATCATAAATGTCTGCAGTGCTAGTCTGACTTCGCGTATAGGCTACTATATACTGTATTATTTAACTGAAGACATTTTTTAGATCAGGTGACATATTTACATTCCCCGACAAGGTCATTCATATATGGGCCTACGTCACGCATGTACACATATGCTAAACTAGATATATTTTGGTTGCGTGGGTTAAAATCGTTTTCTTTGCACTATACGTGTAATGGTAAAACTGTAGAATATTACCAAATGTGTAGTTTTTGTGTACTTTGTTGATGAAAACCATTTCGGTGTTTTAACGGATTTCGCAATACCATAGATTTAAGCTGCACGACCGACATACATTATATCGACCCGTCCGATATTTGCACAGGGATGGTTTTATTAGTAATTTACTTACTTTGCTCTGTTTTTTTTTTATGTTATTGACCTATCATAATTCGTGGCATATTTGGCGATAATACTGGTTTACACCATTTATGATCGAGAAATAAAAGAAGGGAATTTCTTCACATCCGGTTTCATCACTCCCTTCGTAATTACCATAAGATTGAATTCAAATCTAAAACTTATACAAAGTCTGAATAAGTGTGTGAAACCACATGGATTGCCTATCGTATATCCATAAATATTGAAGTAGAAATCCTTACCATAAAATGAGCTGTGCCTCCGTCCGTTGCGGTAGTAGGGCAGATTGGAGTACAGTATCACACTATACATTATCACACTACATTATCACATTACATTATCACATTACATTATTATCAGCAGAAAGCTACCATCATCCCCATAAATATCAGTGGTAAATAATTAGGGGCAAAAAAATGTTTTTGAACAGTCCAATTATAAAGAATGTGTGATGGTTACCCGAGAATAACTCCCTCGGACACTGGCGTGTGTATATATATTGTCCAGGCCGGGTCAGCTGCCATTTATGACGTCAAATGCACAGCCGACTTTGTGCTATTTTGGTACCTTCTATTTTTGAATGAACAGGTTTCCTCGACAGTAACGTTTTTTTAGGCCAGTCGTACAGAATTATTCGTTTCGGTCGAAATTCCATTTTTACCCCATTTTCAAACAATAACAAGGGTTAGTTATTACTCAATGTATCATATATTGATTCGCAACCGTCTTTTAGTTGAATAATCTGCGAATATGTGAAATTATTGCTGTTTCAAAAATAACTTCTTTTAACGAGCGACGTCATTGTAATGTTGCAAGTCGAACTTGCCGTAGAATATCTGTCCCTAATACGTATTCTATACACGCCTGGTTGCTAAGTATGATTTACGTAATAAGAGACCGAAGACACCTCGATACATGAATGTACCGGTACTGACAGAGCAGATTTCATCACAGATATGAGAGATTTAACACGCAAAACGATATATTATATACATCTCTATTTCGTTTTTTACCGAGCAACAAATAAATGCTGGCAACATATTTCACACAAAAAAACGCACAAAGTGTTGCCAAGTTGCTTCAATTGTTACAAAAATGAATAATGAAGAGCCTCAGTTCAGTTCAATAAGAACTACACGTTCATTGTCAAGACTGAAAGGTAACACATGCGCTCAGACGGTATCCGATATTGTTTCATCGGAGGATTCCGGTAACACGGCCGCATCCGAAATGCAGGGTGTGTGTCTGCTTCAGGTGGAACTAGTTTCATGCCTGGACCTCTATGCAGACACAACACACAATACGCCCGTGTCCGAGACAAACGAGGAAATGTTATAGTATGACACAACGGGAACTTCACTCCGCCTCGGGCTGGTCATCATCGGCTACGGCTGTAGGCGCTTCGATGGTCTCAGCATTCGCAGAGTTCACTCCTTCGTTTTACCCACTCTAACTGTGAACCAGATATTTTTCTGGCCTGGCCTGAATGCGTATTCTTGTGACAACACTCACACTTCGACTTGTTGAATGGTACATTACTGTTCATAGTGAGAACTAAAATGATTCTTAAATATAGCGAGAACAGTTCAGGAAAATACACTTGAAGATTCCCTCGTTTCTTCTACATGGGAAGTATAGCTGACCCATGAAAATAAACCAATTCAATCACGGTGACTTGGACATGTCATGTGTATACACAGTTATCTCTATATTTTATTAACTTAATATCACTGAAGATTGTTTCACATAACTCACATAACATAAATAAATCCAAATGTTAAATATTAGAAAAAAAGAATAACAAAATAGGAAGAATTTTTTTTCTGATCCAAAATGTGACTCGAACTCATAGCTCAACAATCTGGTCACCACACAGCTTTCGATAGCGTGCAGCCTAACAACTGCACTACGACGACGTCTACTTCAAATGCATTTTTGACTTGCTCACATAACGTTTCTGGTAGAATACAAGCGAAGCATTTGCACAATTTTTAATTTTGATGAAATATGACACCTCAAACCAGAATGATATTTCAACCGATTGTAAAACTAAGCATTGTGATAATAAATACACACAAATGGTTTTGGTTTGAGGTGTCATATTTTATATATGAAGGGGAATCCCTTCGGAAAATGTCCCTAAAATGTCGAAAGAGCACATTCGACCGTTTTCAAACTTGAATAAATCCAGTTTAGAGCAATTGACCATCACCATTTCGCATGATATGAAACTTCAGCATTTTTACAGTACATAACAATCACTTTCAGTCGTTTCACTTTCAAACGAAAATCATGTTCACTACCGTCACGTCCGAGGGAGTTATTCTCGGGTAACCATCACACATTCTTTTCAGGACCGAGGATGATATTTTGTTATACCAAGTTTTCTGTGTTACTTCATCACTGTTTTGGTACTGATAGAGGATGGACAAAGGTACAATTTAATTGTATCTATTCATTATCACAGATGCATGTACCTGTGTTTTTCACAAAACGGACAAAATTGCGCAACCGGGGCGGACTGGGACACTTTTGCTGGGGCACACTGGGACAATAGTAATCAAATAGCGAAATACTTTCATTCTAAAATCTTACGAATGGGCATTATTTTGTTTCCTAGATAGTAGTAATTACTAATCCGATCAGATTTGATGAGTATAGCTAACAATTTCAAAGTCAAATGTTTCCGTCGGAATGGGAACCTCACAAAATATTTGTTCTTCAAATTTGAAATATTTTATGTAACGCAGTGGTTTAAAATATCAACCAACTTACTAATACTAACTTAGCCATCTCTGTTCAATCTTCTAAACTTCTACGAAACATAACTATATATACTTCATTTAAAATGAATTTTGATTATCGTCCCACTGTACCCCAGACTGTGTCCCAGTGATCCCCGTACTTTTTTTACTTCTTAAAATGTAATTCGGAAGAGAAGTATGCGGCAGATATTTCAGAATTTTTTGTATGATTATGTCACACAAAATAATAGTTATAACTAGAGCATAGATGGTCATTTCACACGACAATAATAGCGGAGATTTTGGCAAAAATAAAGTGAAAAACGTTCCATCAGTCTACTCCAATCTCCCATATGAAAGTAGTATGAGCCGTACGTTAGCACGTGCCACCGAGTAGCATTATAAAAAAGGACGAGTGCGAGTGTCTGCGTCCTCGTCACTGGTCCCGTAGTTATATGATCTTTGAAATAGTGCGGTAGGTGGGGGTGGGGTGAGTGGGGTTGAGAAAGGGGTTGTGGGTGACGTAATCATAATCACCCTACCGGAAATGTGCTAGTCCAAATGACTGTTTGACAGAAGCAGCCAAATCGACGTAAACAATGGTTGTTTGATTGTTAGAAATATCAATTAAAAAGTAACATTGTTTTATCGGATTGTTTAGTGTACCTTCAATAATTAAAAGTAAGGCTTCTTGATGGCGACGAAACATACTGTATGTATTCAGGCTATAATAGACATTAGTATCGGAAGAGTAAAAAGTTTTATCAAGACATTAACAAAGTTTTGTTTGGAAAATACACTGGTCTATTTCTTTATTCCAATAAACTCTTTCCGGTGTTGCGGTGCAAACAGAGTTAATAGAATTCCTTTTATTAACATGGCAGTGTGACTAACGTCACAGGACCTACGAAGTACAGTAGGCATTAGGACTCGAACGCGAACTGAACTCTTGGAAATCCCCACCCCCAGTTGAAATCCTGCCTATATTAAGATGGGCACCGTCCAAGTCAGAATCGCCAGTGATTTTCATCAAAAATCACCAGAAATTTTCATCAAAAGTTGGTCAGCTCAGAACTTGTTGGTAACGGTCTCCTAATGCGCCTTTATTCCAAAATAAATAACACTCGCCGATTTAATTTTACAATTTTTTAATTAAAGGAAACAGATTGAATAATATAGGTTCAGTAGATTTCAAGCTTTACGTGTGAAAATACATTTACATCTCTTTAATGGTTTTCAGTGCCCTTGTACAGGATCAAAACAACTTTTTGAATCACATTATTTTCCCAACAATACAACAAATTTTTATATATAGTACTATAGTAGAAAGGTAGCATTTATGTAGTTTACGGTAATTCAACTCAAGACCAACACCTTCTATGCACAAGATAATAATGATTCTATGTCATTCTCCTGAGCATAACCGGTACAAAGACGAATAAATAGCGTCTCTACATCACGTTGTTATCTAGATATATGAGACAACACATTTTGGGCATCGGCAATCTGATGAATGTACTATTCCGGTTTTCTTGTTTCACATTATATTCTATGGCGGTTGATCGATGATTTTCTTCATTGATAAACGTTAAACCACCTAGCTTTAACTAATTCTGCTAGGCTGTCTTCATTCAGACTGTACAGCCTACACAGTCCACAGAAAATACACCGCACATTCTTGTACTCCCAGCCTTATCCCATTTGATGGCAAGTTTATGGGGCTGTTTAATGTCTAAGCTAGGAAATGTTCCAGGGTAGTGGACAGGCATGCAATAATATACTATATTTGCTATACAGGACACCGACCACTGTAACTTGATGTGACAAGCAGCAGAGTAGAAACCGGCCTTATCTCAGTGGGCTTGGATATAAATCACTGTTAAAAACCACAAGGCTGGGATGGAGCCTCTCTCTGTGTTTGTTCCAAGGACAAGCCTTAATGACTTTTAAATCCACTGATAAGGAGGTCCCATGGCTTCATGGTCATAAAAGGAACATGATACTGTTAAAGGCCACATGGATGGTATGCATTTATAACAATATACTGAAGTGTTAATTATAAATCTAATTTTAATCAGAATTATTTCAGATCAGAACTTGCTGGTAACAATGCCCTAATGCACGTTCATGCCAAAAATCAAGGTTCTAATGTCAACGGTTCTCCTTATTTTGCCGACGAAAGGATTCGGATGGACTGACTCACTCACTCATTACCGGACAATTTGCGATCTGTAGCCTACTTCGTAGGAATTTGACATTTTACATCGTGGGTAATTCATTTCTGGTCAATATACTCGTTTATTAGGTTCTCAAGTATGGAAAATTGATTCGCTTGTATAATCCGACAAGGTGAGCGAGTAAGTTTGCAATGATCTCACATCTTGGGGTGAAAGAGGTATAGTTGATGAAGTGTGACACCCCGCTGCCTCACCCACCCCTTCCATTACTTACCCACCCATCCAACAACGTCCGTCCGGGGCCATAATCCGTTGTAGTATCCGGAACATAGACCATTATTGGCATGAGCTTTTTGTGTTTGGTAACTTCCTGAAAGAGTGATAGATAGACATAGACAAACTTCATTGTAACTCGATACAGTAGTGAACATTGTAATACTAGCTATTAAGTCGACTTGAAATAGGTAAAAATACAAACAGGTATAGTGTAGGAAAATGTACATAACACGGATAGCATGAACATTAAGTATTGCAGATAGAGTCCTAAAAGTAATACAAATTACATACAAATGACACATATGCAAATTCATGAAAGATTAGTTTATTTTGACAATCCCGGTAAGATTCTATAATAAAGGCCAATCGTTTTATTTATGACGTAGTTATGACTTACCAAAAAAAGGCCTAAACTTATTATTTATATCTCATTATGTCCTTTACTGTTATTAATAACGACATTTTCAGTGAAATAGAACAGTTTATTGACTCGGAAAACCCCGGACTTATCGCTTTATCTATGTACATGTAAGTGGTCTTATCTAGAAATAGAAAGAGAAGCTGAAACTATTTCTCCCCTTCATGCTACTAAAATTTTTATTAACACCGTTACCAGTACTATTGTATACTGTTGTGATACTTATCTACCAATGTGGTTACAAAGTACACTATAGCCATACCGTGATAATATAGACGTCTAGTCTTAGGAAGTGACAAATGCTTTACGTTTAAAATCTATTTCCCGTTGACATGGTTGATTCAAATGGTAATGTACATTTTTCTGTAGGCTGGCTTGATGTCATGCCAATAATTTAAGAACCCTTTCCCTTTACCCAATTGTTTTGTCATGCCTTGAACACTAAATTTAATGAACTTTGTCATGCAATAACAAAAATATCTCGTTGCAATTTCAATCAGGGGTACGTGTTAACTCATATTGTGAGCTAACCTCGTCTTAAGGGAGTATAGGAGACGTTCGTTTCCCTATGGTTATTTGTCGAATTTTTCAAAACAAGCTGAATTTTCTAACAAAAGTACCCAGACATCTCAAAATCGGAAAGAAAAACAACAACAAAAGATACAACACAACCATGTATGCGTTTTGCTGGTGGTTCGATAGCTCGATAGGATTGGTAAAAAAGTTGGCATTTTAGATTCATCGGTTGAGCCTCTGGAATCCCCCAAGATTCACTCTTAGTCACTTTCAAAAAATGGAAACTTGCAAATGGCTAATAAATGAACCTCCCTACTCCCGATGTTCCGCCCTCACCCCTTCCCGGAACTAGGCCCGCGGTTCAGTTTATCTGTTATACCGCTAATATTTTCTAAGAAAACATTTGGTCACCCTGATTTTATTACATACTCAGCGAGAACTTTCTGTGCTTAGCATTACATAGCAAAATGGGGAAAGTTTGATTTATTGAGCATCAAGCAAGAATTGTAAATTTTAATCTCCCGTTGTATTCAGTGTTATGGCTTTTAAGTGGTATACATGTACATGTATTTGGTTGCCATATTTTTTTAACGAGTGTAATAACTCCTCATTTCTTTTTGATGGATCATATTCTCTTAACCTGATGAACAAATACTGAAATTAAAAAAAAAAAAAGACAACCTCTAGAATTGAACGTCCTCTATTGCCTTAATTCTGCCCAGATGGCTTTGCTGCTTCTGACTATATATGTTGAATCTTGCGACACTAGAATTATTGAAGGGGGCTTCTATTGAATAGACCAAATTCGAAACTAAATGATGCAATCACGAAATGTTGCAATCACTGCAATCACAATAATTATTGTGATATAAAAAGGGTTATCAGCTCTAGATCTGGAAAGTATATCAGCATCGTTGCCCTGTATGGCGTAGATGTGTTGTCTGGGCGTTGGAAACACTTTAAGAACGCTCGAGTCTATACGAGAAATCCAGATTTGCTCATCTCTCTGCACATGCATTGAATTCAAACACTGAACCAAACAAAATGTAACTGGTGTTGTTCTGCATATATCCGATGTTGTTCTACATGTAACCGACGCTGCTCGACAAGGAACCGAGCTTGTTCTGTATGTTATCAACGTTGTTCTGTATGACACTGGCGTTGTTCTGCGTGGCACTGACGTCCTGCATATATCCGATGTTGTTCTACATTAAACCGATGCTGTTCTACAAGGAACCAATGTTGTTCTGTATGTTACCAACGTTGTTCTGTATGAAACTGATGTTCTACATTTAACCGATGCAGTTCTACAAAGAACCGTGGTTGTTCTGTATGTTACCAACGTTGTTCTTTATGAAACTGATGTTGTTCTACATTTAACCGATGCTGTTCTACAAGGAACCGAGGTTGTTCTGCATGTTACCAACGTTGTTCTGTATGAAACTGATGTTGTTCTACATTTAACCGATGCAGTTCTACAAGGAACCGAGGTTGTTCTGTATGTTACCAACGTTGTTCTGTATGAAACTGATGTTGTTCTACATTTAACCGATGCTGTTCTACAAGGAACCGAGGTTGTTCTGCATGTTACCAACGTTGTTCTGTATGAAACTGATGTTGTTCTACATTTAACCGATGCTGTTCTACAAGGAACCGAGGTTGTTCTGCATGTTACCAACGTTGTTCTGTATGAAACTAATGTTGTTCTACATTTAACCGATGCTGTTCTACAAGGAACCGAGGTTGTTCTGCATGTTACCAACGTTGTTCTGTATGAAACTGATGATGTTCTACATTTAACCGATGCTGTTCTACAAGGAACCGAGGTTGTTCTGCATGTTACCAACGTTGTTCTGTATGAAACTGATGGTGTTCTACATTTAACCGATGCTGTTGTTCTGCTTGTAACCGATGATGTCAAACATGGAACCAGTGATGATCTGCATGTAACCGATGTACTTCGTGTAACCGAAGTTATTCTGCATGGCACCGGAGTTGTTCTGCATGTTACCGAGTTTGTTCTGCATGTAACTGAGTTTGGCCTCGTCTACATGTCACCGATTTGGGTCTATATTTGGTTTCATAAGTGGAAGGAGCAAACTCCAAACGTGAATAAATAAATTTCGAGTCTCGATCGACCTTATATAACAGGGACACGAATATTATTAATAATACAAAAATGGGAATTGCTTCGTCTGTTTAGATGAAAAAGGTTTCGCCCAATGAAGTCGATAACTTCTTGTCCATGGACGTTTGCCAATCTTAGGCTTGCTGGCATGCTGGTTTCGACTTGTCTATTTTTTTCTGTCAAGCATACCGGTTAAATAGTAGGGTATGTATTCGATAAGATATTGTGGTTAATAATGAAGATCAATAGGTGATGTAGAAGGGTAGAAATTACGATGAAACTTTACACTCGGGAACGTTTTCATGCGGTGAAACGAAGACAAACACAGTGATTCGATACGAAAATTAAAATATGTGAATTGATGATAGAATAGCCATACCAGCTGTTCAGTGGGCGAGCTTGTCTGGAAATTTGTTAGTTTGCAAATATGAATTTTACCAAATATTATTTAATTATAACCCATAAATTCAGCGAATGTTCGATTTTGACCTTAAAGTGCCACGCTTAATTGGATATGTCCTTATGGTTTACCGTCTGTATTGATTTTCATTTTACAGCTAACAAATCATTCGCACCCGACACTCTTTGAAACACTTTCCGGAGAAAATCCTTTTAACAAAATTACGGCTGGTCGAATCTACTTGGACAGAATAGCGCTACGAATGTTAACTCGGTTCAACAGTGAATTCTATCTAAAGTGATAAAGGTGAATTGAGCAAAAGGCCTCTTTATGTGATTATCCTCGGAGGTGAGTCGAGTATTATACCGTACCACATAGCTACGGGTCCTCTCGATTATGCAACTAGATACCAATATAGAATATCTTCAATCGGTGAAGAACAAATGGACAGACTGGTTTTGTCGGGGACTGGATGGTACTGGGTTCCTCCATTGGATTTGCTCCATTTTACAGTGGTGTTAATTTCTGCTATATATAGGCGAATTCTCATAGGGCTGTAATAAAACTCGACCTTTAGTTATTCGGCTACACTCTCGACCTTAATTACTGCTAGCCTCACACCGCTGAACCGGCACGGGCTCGAGCCCAGCTGGTCCATGTGTGAAAGTTTGTCAGTTACTTGCCGAAGGGCGGTGGTTCTCTTCGGGTACTCCGGCTTCCTCCACCAACCAAACTGACTGTTACCATAAGAGTGAAACAAACTTGAGTGTGATATTAAGCCAAATTCCCTCCTTCTCCCCTTAATGACTGCGATCTTACGGATTTAGACACTTTGCAATATAGTCCCCGAACAATCCCCGTGCACTGTCAGAAGGATTGGGTCAAATTGACCAGATATTTTTGGGTATAGACGTGACGGACCAACTAGTTTGGGTACGTCACGTCTATACCCAAAAATTCTGACAGTGTGACCTGGTTAGGATAAATGACGTGTTCAAAGTGACCCAGAGATACACAACATCGCGATATGTGGATTATTCAAAGCAGCTTTACGGAATATTTCACCCACTTGTACAGCTTTCTGTATTCTGGACACATGAAAATGTCTGCTAAGGGCGGGCGGAGGGGGGTGGGGGGAGGGGGGGGGCAGGGGTAGTATATGTACTATCCCCAACATGATAAGAGCGCATGATCTCATCATGACGTCAGTGCTCTAAAAATATAGGGAATTTGCGATTCAGATAATGAGAACATGATCTCTTAGAAAAGAGGGCATGAGCTCATGATCTCATATCGTTTTTCCAGGTCAAACGAGCGCCTCGTTTTCGTTTGAGCCTGGAATACATTCGTGTGATTGAAGGAAACTGTAAAACGTCTCTATGGGAACATCCCCAACACCGATAAACACATTGTACGATACCCATTGGTCGGAACACGTTCAGTTCACTGTCAGACGAAGTGGATATGGTCAATAAGACCAACTATTATGGACATAATCAGGTAATGAATTGGAAGGTCTGAAATAAATTACCCATTTAACCGAATGTTGCGTAAATGGCCAATTTGACCCGATGTTGAGTAAATAGCCCATTTGACCCAATGTTGAGTAAATAGCCTATTTGACCCAATGTTGAGTAAATAGCCCATTTGAACCTGGCTTTCTAGGTCGTTTGAACCCAAATATATTAGGTGTGTCGCGAACGTACTCAATGGTTGATGACCGATTCAATCGATGAGTCCTAGGTGAATATGATCAGAGTATCTGCATACGTTCAGTGTCTCAGTTTCCTGACAGCAGCACATCCAGTTGTACCGTGTAATTTACTTGGGTTACGTGAAGAGCTGATTAGAATTGCATGAAGACCTTTAAATGTCAGTGCAATTAACTTGTAGTCATATAGTTTCGATTAAGATACTTTGTATCATAATACCATTAATTATTACAGGGCCCCAATTGCTTCTCATTAATGAACGATCGGGTGATTTATCTCTGCACTCCGGTTTGTGTCCCTCTCTCGTTTCCGCGAAGTCTCGCCATAGCATGTCCTTTTGTGAATAAGCAGATCCCGTTGTGACACAATAATAACCCCAATGCTAGATAATTGATATTGCAGATCAATTGATCAATTATCGCAGTGGTATCTTATATACAGTCTCAGTCATTATGGTTGTTGCATCGATTATATATTGAAACTTGTACAGCTCAAGGCTCGATGACTCCCTTGGACTCCCTATTTTTCATGAGCGTTGGTAGACACTATATGTACCAGCATTGTAACTCGATCAGTGACCAATATCACATCTTCTAGCTTTTCACAATATCTTGGGAACGTTTGATCGTGTCATTATCATTGCTTCCGATTGTATACATCCTATTGTCAGATATACCCTCAGATTGCACTGGAATTAAAACCGCCTCGCGGTTTTTGTGTGCATAGCCACCTACCTATCAGCATCGTCCGTTACTAAATGGAGCGTAGCTGGCTCAGGATGTCAAATCTATTAATAAGACGCTGCACCGTGTGCTGTGCATCTATCTTATCCGTCATTTTATAACATTTGTTGCGTGTGTTTTTCAATCTGTCGAATACACAGATACACGTATAAATTACCCATGGTGCTTTGTAAAGGATTATGCTGATAGGTTCATATCAACAGCCTATGATAAACCAAGTGTCAACTTTTCCATGTCTTCAAACCCAGGTCGAACACCACAGATACTCGTCCATTCGGGATTTCTCGGGGATCTCCGGTGGCAGATGGTCCCTCGACGGACATGGACGTCGTGTTGGACCATAACGTGGCCATGTGATGTATAACTAGATCATGCGACTACCCTCAGTCCCATCAAATATAGGCCTATCCAAGATGTTTCAATCGTTCCCTTCGTAGATTTCCGCTCGGCAGTTCCGAATGGTACCGTCTGAACCAAATGTGCCACGGTTTCTCTTCAGAATACAGTTTGTCATGGCTCTATATAACTGCGGTGACAAGTGGCGACTTGTAAAAAAACATTATCACGGTCATATATAGGTGACAGCTCTGTAGAAGTTGAAATGTAACGATACAATACACAAATATTTCCTATTCGGATTTGCCCAAATTTTTCCTTTAGCTGCAAATGTGAGTATTGTAGCGATCAAAATATGACGCGGCCTTTTGCTCCCAGCATTTCAAACGGCAATTTCTTTCATTGCAAGCGTTGTCGATCTGTAAGATCGGTAAAGCCGAATCAATCCGGGTTAGCAGTCGCCACCGTCATAAAAAAGCAACGACGTGTAGTGTGAATTAAGTTGTCGGCGCACTCGGTCTCTTTTCGACTCTTTGCCAAATGAAGCAATTACCCGTGTTAAGATCCTTTGCATTCTTACGATGGCCCGTCGATAGCAATATCGTTTTAGTAAATGGAATTTGACTTGGAGACCTAATACATGTAATTACTTCGCCGAATACAGCCACTTAACACTCCACCTCGAACTATCCATGATCATTGAGGGTATGTAACTGACACAGAGGGATCAACATCACACATTATAACCTTAAACCCGTACTTGCTTCCAGTCACATATTGGTCAGACAATCCAGCTGTAAATTTGATAATACTGGGGCAATTCACAACTTTGACACGATGAAGTCATCTGGAAGAGTACATAGCGGAACAGAAAATGATGAAGAAATTAAAGTGGGTTTATTATTGATAGCACATTATAACATTCCAGTGAAGTCCATATATAGCCGAATATTCTGATATCGTCTGAATAACGGTAAAAACAAATAATATTCCCGTCTCGCGAGGCTACCATATACGGCCCATACAGTATAGCTCAAAACAGAGATACAGTACACTGTAAAAAGAGGAAACATGTTTAACGTTTCATTTTGAGATGGTAACATGTTAGATGCTTCACAATGCTACATGTTTCACTCTATTTTTCCACAAAAACATGTCTCATAGACGTAACGATGCAACTATTTGAGAGTTGCGACATGTTTCACTCGCGCTGGCGTCTCACTATAACGGTCCGAAAAGCTGTTTGAAACATCAACGCTGAAACACGTGCAACCGAGTTGCATGACGACATGTGTCAAGAAAAGCGGAGTACAAAAGGGATAGTGCTGTCTGATGCATGGAATTAGATACCAGGTCGTCTTCACACAGTTCGACAGAGAGCTTTAGCAATTTGCAAACAAAGATATGATTACCACTGGCTTTCAGATATTTATTTCTGGTCTTTAGCGACCCGGAAGATATATATCGGTATTGTGGATTAATCGACTGAGCATTTTAATTGAATTATTTGCATAACAATTTAACTCAACCAGGCCTAGGGTATTGAGGCCTGCCCAGGCGCCATTCCACTCTACCCCTCTCCTTCCAAATATGTCTTTGCTCATTGAGATAGAGGTATGAAACTTCTCACAACATAAGCTTAACTAAAAAGTGTGAAAAAAATAATAAATTTGCAAGATGGCCGCTTTGAAGACTTCACAATTACGTCATATTCAAAATATGTATTTCTGTTCGATTTCTTTTTATAATAATTTCCCACCCCAAATTTGGACTCTTCACTGGAACCTTACACGGCCGACATTTTGAATTTAAGAGTATTCGCTCAAAACATATGGTCATATTACGACACACCAACAAAATACATAGCAATGTTGCCAGAATAAAAGTGACACTTATGGGGCACTAATGTGGGGAACAACAACTGTGTTCTCCGTGTGATCAAATGTACATCCAGTATTTTGAATTGTGAATGTGTAGCGCACCAGGAGATTTTTTTTAACAGAGTCAATACGATTGCTTACGTCATTACAGCGTTGGACGGGATTCGGCCTTAGTGGCATATATAAATCAGAAGGAGACAGAATGGGCATTATTTTTCATACGTATTGGAATATTAAATAGTGTTTCGTGTCAACAATGTTTCTACTTCATCCCACAATGTGACCACTGTTGCAAAACTCGAGACCAATCCAGCCCTTCAGCCCTTATTTTAATAATCATCTGCGATCCGTATTCCATACCCCAAAATGGAATGAAATTTCAGCCACCCCGAAACAGAAATAGTTAATCGCGAGTAGCATGTCAGGAAAAACAACAAAGGCAGTATCATTCAGCAATTCCATATTTGTAGGCTAAGTAATATAGTAGCCATGTTCAGAAATGTTTCCAGTGTGCCGGATTAGACATGGAATACAATATGGGGTAATACTTTATCACAGATCAGACAATGTCGTGTCAATGAACCAATATGGCGAGTTGAGTAAATTATCTTGAACTTTTAAGTGTGAATCAGCGATATAAATGAATCAAACCTTGAGCACATTATTGTTATATGAACAGTTTTCACTCTATGGTAACGGGGTTCACATCAGGGATTCTGATGTACCAATCAAGCATCTGTTTGAAATCATTATTAGGTTTGAGTTAACCTGAGGAGCAGTCTGTTTTATGGGTTTCTGTATATGGTTATTGCTTGTTCATACATGTTCCTGAGTTTGACTTCCAACGAATATAAGAGAATAAAACTTGATGTATGTTGATTTTTGATGAATGTTTTCATTTCAGTACCGGTATCATGCACATGCCAGTCTGACAGTCTCCTGAAACACGTAATGGGGTGTAGACTGTTTTGAAACACTTCCAAGTTTGAGACATGTACAGATCCGTTTCACTTGTGACATGTCTCAAAAGTTGGGACAAAGTCATGTTTGGGCTTAGATGTTTCATTTTGAAACATGTAGTCGGCTCTAACATGTTTTAGCTTGAAACATGTATACAGAACACGTTTAAAACTGTAGAACGTTACATGTTTCAAACGAACACGTGCTTATTGAAGACATGTCTCATATTGAGACATCATTAAATCATGTGAAAAAGACACGTGTTTCAATTTGAAACATGAAGCCGTTTTAATATGAAACATATACGTACTCACATGTCCCAAAAGTTGGGACAAAATCATGTTTCATTTTGAGACGTTAAACATGTCACCAATTTTTACAGTGTATAGCTCAAAACAGAGAGTGAGGTATGTAAAATATGAGGTAGTGATGATATTCCTGTCTTCATCCAACACTTGTGGCGAAAAAACTAATAGTTTGTTTCATCAAACTCGTACTCAGCACTTCTCCTCAAATCATTCAATGATATTAATACTATTTTTTTGTTGGAAGATAGAAATCGATCATGTCTGAGGCATAATCAAATGTGAAAGGAGTCATACTTCTATAACATTTGTTTTGGCAAGCGCCTTGGTTATCGGATTGGAGGCACCTGGGCTTCCAGTATGTCGTTCATGAACACAATGGGTCAACCACACTCCGTTAGCACTTCAATGGCGGGAGGATATTGTATAATCGAGTTACAACTCTTATGACCTTTAGTTTAGGCGATGGACAGTCTGTTCTCGGGCTCTTCTGAAGATCCCAGTGTTTACACTTCCTGTCCTGGATAGCCATTATACTGAGTGATGGACCTAGATGGAACATGGCATGTGCTCCGTTCTTGCCTTCCGAGAAGCCGGTGGACGTGGGAAAAGCGCCACCTCTTCCTCTATATTCCAATTACGGAGTTTATCGAAGCTGACGCTTGCCTTTAAGTTCCCCATGTTAAACACCATGTAATTTTGTCTGGACCATTTTTCTTGTAACGAGTTCCAGGAAACGTCAATTCCACGCAGAGAATGAACTGTGTTAACTTATACGAGGCGGGGATCATTAGTAAAGAATGGACATTTCGCCTTTAATAAAATCTTTATTTCCCTCGGTGCTTAATCGGGTTAGTCGACATATATATTTAGACTGCCCTTAACAAGTTTTACAATACCTTACAATAGCTTTGAGCTCCAGCTTAATATCTGTTCTTTAACCGCGTTAACCGTATAGATTTAACCGTCTGTAGAAACTCTTAAGTTGATTTACTCGATCGACACCTGATCATAGATTTGATCGCTAAGTTCAACGTCTTATCGGTACCTGGAATTTAGAAATGACCCATATTCCCATTGTCCTGCAGTTGACAACCCAAGTCGCAATCTAGGCGCATACAAATTAACATTATTCGTCTCGAGCGTCTCGTATAGTAGTGCGGCAATCCATATCCTAAATTACTTTGTCATAGCTAAAATATGCTTATCGATGCACCGTTATATCAATTATAGTCCAGCTCCTTTAGTTTGAGTTTCTAAGGACTAAAGACGAATAAACACTTCGTTAATTGTGTCAGCCAATCTGTCGTCGACCACAATTTTGCAAGTCGTTAAAAATACCCATTTTAAATGACTCCCTCAAATTTTACGGGAATTATCCTCATTTTTAGCTTCTCTCTCATGGCAAAGAAGTAGATTTTCGGAAAGCGGTGTCAAAAGTATCAAATGCAGGCTTACCGGATTTGTCGATCTGTACTTAACCGGATATAAAGTAAAAAATATAATATGAGGTATTGGTTAGGGCTCCGTAAAGGAGACGTTCGATTCATAAACCATCTGTAGGTTGAACAATGCTTATTTGGATCATGACTGCCCTGTTATTGACATTATCCCTTGCGCGAAGAATCATGGATAAATCCAAAATGGCGACAATGAATTGTCCTCGGGATATTGCCTTTTCTGATCTTTTTTTGTTGTGCGTTTCATTGTCTCAAATTCAAAATGTGATTTGCAGTTGATCTATAACCGGCTCCAATGGTGATGCGAATAGTTCTAGGTGGAAATGTTTTACCCGCAACTATTTCAGGCTGTGATGCCGAACAAACAACACACCAAGGAGTCGACTATATTATTGTATATATCGAACGATAACACATGAGGGATGGCACTAAAATGATTAACACAAATACCAGTGAATATATCTAATAAATGACCACACGTCCACCCCTTTCTTACCCCGCCACACACTACCATATCAATATTGTTGACAGCGCATATCTTGAAGAAGGAAATTATCAAATTTTCTACTCTTAGGGCCCAAACATGTGAACACCCTGCAGCTGTCCATGCAGTTCCTGTCTATGAAGAATTTCCTCACAAAATCACTACCTGGGTTAAGGACAATGAGGGACCATGTTTTGTATCAGACCGATTGTGCTTCGATCTATAACTGTAGAACCACATTCTGCCTCATACAAAACCCTTTCAGCGATATGGGTAATAAAGGGCTTTCCGAGAAAAGCTATGAAACGCCTTTGTTGACGACGTAGAATGCTTTTGTATCACTGTTATATGGAAATTTGGAATATAACAAATCACAGGAACTTCGACTAGAAAAGCTTTTCTAGACCGACATTGCTGCTGTCTGTGGCATCCACTTTGCAATACCACTTGAACAAGGGCAAATTAGTGCGATTATTCAACCATGCAGAGATACGCTGTATCTTAGACTCCAGTTAGCGATATGTTTCAGAAAGACTAAACTACGGGTATATGTGTGCTTCCACTATAATCTTTGCGGTGGCTCTATTCGTGTTTTACAATGACTCATTAAGAAAATGATGGCTGGTGAGATAGATATTTTTACAATTGCCATGTCGATATGAATGACGTATCGATCACATCGTGCACATATGCACAGGTAATATAAAAACCATACGTGTATTTATTTGAATCGTCCTTCTTTGATCTCATAAATACAGTATTCGTTTGCTGAATATAATTGTTGGAACAAAGCACTCTGTGCGCTATTTCCGACTCTTGTTTCTCGGGATGCAATCATTTTAGCATTTTCAAAGAAGCCTATTAATAATGGTTGTCTATCTGTGGTTCTGTAGCCTATCATGTTTCTTGGGCATGATGCCAACTCATGAATTCCTACACATGTTCCTGTGATGTCTATGATGAAGCAGGTTCATTCTTGCGCTATGGTTCTCGATAACAGGGGAGATCCCCGGCACGGCATGTTCACAGCTTCCCCTTGATCAGGTCTAAATGGACGTCCTCGTGCCTCATTTATCCTCCAGCTCATCAATGATCTCCACGATTACAGTTATGTCTCCCAAGATTTCATGCATGATTGTATGTATCGACTGTATAATACCGCGAAAAGAGACCAGAACAGATTGATGAGAAAGAGAGTAGCTATTTATTTAGTTTCCCCTCTATGATAAATGGCCTCACCATGAGGGGACAGCGCGGTGGAAGATATACTTTCGACGCGAGCTTGTAAATGCATATTAAGAAGGATTTCGGATGCATGCATTAGTACCGACTCGTTAAGTAGTCGATGGCTGGTGGCTAAAACGATTTGCGCTGAAGTAGATAGTTGTAGGATTGTGTAAATTGGCTGTGAATAAGAGATAAGTGTGCTTCCGAGAATCGTGTTCAGTCCACTTCAGACGGCTCTTCATAGCCTCGTTGATCCGGCTACAAAAGGTCTTTGGAACCGATGGTTCAACTCTCGACCAAAGTTCGGAAGTATCATTCGCGTTCATCTGCTTTCACCGTCGCCTCTCTCTCCACTAACGGCGTTCCTCTCAACTATCTATCGGTCAATCAGTTTCTCCGAGTAGGGGGATCAGACGGACACTTATTCGGCCATTCATCATTTGCCAATGTATACATGATTCCTGCGAGCTGCTAACACGCTCCCTAATATCTACGCTCATTTCTTACAAGGGCCGCACATGTCATAGACAAATTATGAGGCATGCCGCTCTCGGGGTATTCATATACTTTTCTATGTACTAATTTTCTCGCCTTCGCCGAATTTGACAGAACTCTGCTTGTCTCGGACGGCGGAGAATGATTGCTAGATTGTTGAGCGTGTCCGTTTGTTGGCAAGTCTATTGGTACTCAGCAATGGTCGATCAGATCGGGCACGTTGATACATGTGCTTAAAGTCGTCGATTTCTGCGGACCGGATAAATCCCGGGTCGATGAACAGTTCGTGAGAATCGGGAGCTAGTCCACGACTCGTTCGGAAACTACAAATAAATTGAGAGATCGATATGGTGAGAAATGCTGGATCGATAAACTAATCGGCTATGTGTTAGAAGTCGGTCATGGGCGGTTACTCTGCCCACCCATCATTGATCCCCGACCATGAAGTGTGCGCGTTGTAGGCATGAAACTAGGGAAGGAATCGCTGCTGAGAATTAACATGGAGATGTAAACCGTGAAGTCATGACTGAGAAAATAGTGAGACAAAAGCCAGCTCTGTCATGCTGAACAGAATTAGAATGGTGTTCCGCGGACCCAACAGTGGTTTAGAACGTTCTGCTTATATAGATCTATACACAGGTGTGAGCTATTAAACTTAATACGATGTTCTTATGGAACTGATGTTTACTTCAACATGTGTTGTTGTTGGTCGCACAACTCTGACATGTTCATTTGGACGACTGTATGAATGACAGACGCATAAAGTGCAACCGGAATACCCTGAACAGTGTTAGTTATATTCCTGATCCCTGTCGATAATGATGAGAGGCTTACAGAGACGGCTTTGTCTCATGGAATGCATTGATTTCCGATCAAGTGTTTGTGAATGAGAACTTATTCCGTTCAACTACATTTGGAGTTCATGGTCGAGGCTTTGGTGACAGTGAGTGTTTTATGGTATGTGGTATCGTAGTATACATACCGGTATATTCTCAGCGGAAGAGATGTTGCTACTAATAAAATAACTCTTAGACCCTCTAATTCTGGAGAACTTCCTGGGATCAGTTGACGAAGTTCGGATTTGTTCAATGGACATATGGAATGCAGAGGAAGGGGAGGATTAAGGAGGCCCGGTCGTTCAGAATTTGCGCTTACAGATCATCTGTATGATGCAAAGAGGCTTTCCTCTAATCGCGTTACGTTATGAAAACAAGATATGTTCCCTTCCGCGATAGACTTAACTCTGTTGGCTCGTAAGATGTATGGCCTTGAGTATTCCAAAACCCCAACCTTTCTGAAATGGAGATGTGTTTTTTCTGCAGTGGTACAGGTTGACCGCTAGGGCTATTTGTCTCGGGATGTGAATCACATATAGCTAATTGCTCGAACGCTACCTTTGAAGTCGAGAGATGAAACAACTCGAGGAAAGACTTCAATCATCCACAGATCGATGTTCAGTTCTGCTAATCGATCACTAGCCTATGTATTGACTATTTAACGAAGTGACGGCGCTTCAGCTGCCATGTGTCTCGACTCAACACGTGGTTTGTATGTTGGCGAAGTTACCGCCCCTTTTGCACGACCACGGCAACAGCCGTTATATTGCTCTGTACAGGACAAATAATGGAATATAATATCACTTGTTGAATGGCTCAATAGTTGACTGGGCCAAATATCAGTTAGTGCTTAGCTGAAGTGGTGGTTATCCCAGCTATCTGAAGTTGAACAGGTCGAACAGTTCTGGGATATGTGAGCGGGTTTCGCTTGAAAAACTTGAAGAACTTTGGACGAGTGCACTCAAACAATACGAGTACAATTCTCTACTTGTGGATCTACCGTGTTGTGCTCCCGTGTATGTAGTTTGTATCTTCATGCCGATCTGTAATCCCCATGCAACACAGCATGTTAGTGTCAGTACGTAGAATCCGAAAGGGTGAATGCTGGAGATATATGCAGTATCTATGATATTGTTCAGCTGTGGCATTGGGTAGAACTTAACTTAGAAGAGGGTTTGTGCGACTATTTCCATACTGTTGTCGGACGGTGATTGTCGAATTATAGCCTTCCTAGATGAATGGGGATATTCGAATGGGCGTCAAAGAAGACCCACCTGATAGTTTCGGAATTCTATCATCTTTGGAGTGTAACGATATTCAGGTAAGATTTTAAATTAGCAAAAACAATCTCCATCTCAGCACAGGTCGCTCTCAACTTTGATCGACTGGGAGAACAGTTCCGGACTATTTTCTTATTGGCCTCTGATACACAACAGATGCTACATGTAGTTATATATATTAACACCAGCTAGTACTATATATTAACACAAGCTAGTTATCTATACTAACACCAGCTAGTTTTATATATAAACACAAGTTAGTTATATGCAAGCACAAGCTAGTTATATATACAGACACAAGCTAAGCTAGTTATGTATATATAAAGAAGCTAGTTATATATATTAACACAAGCTAGTTATGTATAAACAAATATATAGACGCAAGCTAGTTATATACATAAATACAAGCTAGTTATATACATAAACACAAGCTAGTTACTTGCACGAGAGAAACCGTCGACAGTTCCTGATGATTTCGACAAGACACCACGATGACACCACCACGCCAATATCAATATTTAAAACCTCCTTCGCCTTTGATGGTATTCGAGTTGAATAATTTGATGTGAAAAGTATCGAATAAAATTTATGGTTACAATTGATGTATTCATGTGGAGGAAGTTGAAAATAGACTCGCCTATGTATTCGCCTATGTGGAAGTAGCGGCGGCTCCCCAAATATGGGCATTGATAGTTTTGTACGGTGATATCTGAAAAGTGCTTGTGGACCCGAAGTCAAAAATAAAGATACAATGTTGTTTTTTTTGTGCACAGCCAGAAAGTCATGACGGTATTCTAGTCATCAGTTCGCTGGTTTCTTGTTCAGTTTGCTTTATCTTTGGTAATTTGAATATGCCCGAACCCTGATGCGGTGTGATCCCCTTTAAGCAAACGATGCACTGTACAACCATGGCATGTAAATGTTCAGTTATGATCAAATCGGACATCGCCCATGTAACACGACATCAATTTAAAACTAAAAAAAAGAAACTGTTGACCATTGCCAAGGGAAGATCACGTGACCAGTGCGGCTTGAACATCATCCTCTCCTTCCGCCTGTGATGGTCCTGTGCTGACAATTAAACTGATGTTGTCTTACATAGGCAATGTCAGAAATAACTGAACACCGACCATAGAATAGGCATGTATACACAGTGCATCATGGGCTGAAAAGGGATAAACGATAAAGGGTTATTTCCGCTCAATCTGTGAATACCATGTGCTTGGGATATTCATTATAGTGTTGAGAAGAACTATCACTATCAACGCGTGGTTGAGATACTGTCAAACTGTTGGAAATGGCCCAGGATCTTACGAGTTTTGACAGAAGCTCAAGGTGGACTAATTTGTAAAATGACATCAATACATTCAACGTCAAAGAATCGTAATACACAAGAAACCAGAACAAACCCGACCATCTTCTCTTGTCCAGGCCAGGTGTCGTTTTAGGGTACCCTTAACCCTATCTGGCCTGGGCTTTTTGGGACGTATCCTGACCGGGGGGGGGGGGCGAAATGGCCTCTCCCTAATTATTTTTCTTAACCCTTGAGCTAGGGGGCTGACACTTACCCCACTATACCGTTCGGTCAAGATCTACCATAAAATGTAAGTCCAAGATGGCCGCTTTGATGGCGTAACAGTGACGTCATTTTCAAAAACCGCATTTTTTGGTCGATTTTTCGGTCGAATTTTCCAAATTTTTAATTTATGCAATTACTCCGCAAAAACTGCATGATAACCATTAAATATTAATGTGATGTGAGATAAAATAGGTTTTGCCCACTTTTCGTCGCGGAAAAGTAGAAATTTTGAAGAAATATGACAATAACATCACTTTTCTGGTATTGTTATTACCAATAATGACATTATTACCGATGTCAACGTGGCCGCCATCTTGAATTTACCCATGATCCTCTGCTAGGGGGGTTATGCAAATAGGCTTAAAATGACCCCAATACGATAAACTGTTAAGTCAAGGAATTTCAGCTATCCACTTTTTGTCGTTCCGGAGATAGCCCAGAAAGTTTGGTAGTGGGGGGCATTTCGCTCCCCCCCCCCCCCCCAAGCCAGGTGGGGTTAAAATCTTCACTTGGATGGAGAACCATGCCAGACATTTTTCATACGAAAAAAAAAAGAAGAACTATGAGAAATAAATATAAAATGCTATTCAAATAGCTCACAGTGAATCTGTCCGATTAAATTTATTGACAATGAATATCTTAATGCAACCCATGTGTCCTATACGCTAAGTACACCTGGTTTAATATCGAGGGTTATGATTTGTGTTTAGCTCTGGGGTTTAAATCTTCCACTTCAATTAAGCATAATCTGATAATTGCATAGTGGCATTCGAAATATTTGCGAGCATGCGAAGCCAGCTCATGTGTGGAGGAGCTAATTATTGGCTCAAGTGGCATTTTATTCTCAGTAATAACCTTATCAATCCATCCCCGCCGTCCCTATTCAACCATATACTGACATGCAGTCAATTGAAAACCTGGAACGAATCTATTTTCGCGTATGCTGCATGGAATATTTGTTTAACGTGTAAAAGGATTGTGGCTAAGTGGATCCATTGAAGTTTAAGCGGGTTTAATATGTGGTGGAGAACAGTCGCTAGAAATGACGGAAAATGCTAGTCAGGTTCAGGGACCAGGTATTTTATGATCATCGTATTGCAGAAAGCCGGCTTGGGGCCTCGTATATACGACCCGTGTCTAAACACCTCATAGGCCTCATTAGGCCATTATTTACGAACCATTCCTCGTGGGTTTTAAACAAGTCAGCCCTGTTTATATCCGCATGCGAAATTCCACTGGTCCGCTAATTGCTCCACAATACATTCGCCTCAATATTAGCGCTAGAAATCCTTCAGACCGACAATAATATCCGCCCATGGGAAAAATAAGCTAGAACCGTAATAGCGAAGTAATAACTCATACAACGTCTGCTCCCATATATACTGCTGGTACTCGGCACACGTTGCCATATGTTATCGTAACAAAAGCTCCTATTAAACCGAATAACTTCTGATTGCATAAGTTTATTGGTGCAGGTTAATAAATGGCCAATCAAAGTTTGTTTATAAATGATGAAAACAACACAGATCTCAAATGTACTGTCTCAGCACTCACCACACTGTTAGCAGGATTTGGTCCGATAGATCCGCCAAAATTGGTCGTCATATTTTTGTTTACAAGAGAAAATTCTCCATAAAAATGTCTCAAAAATAGCAAACATGCCAGAGAGCACATCTCCGTTTTAACAATTGACCACCACAATTATTTCGAGGCTGATATTTCAGTATATAAACTACAAGAAAAGTAAACAGGGCTATAATCATCATACAAAAAGGGTTTTCTTCCATATTAACCCCACAATGAAATATCCTTTGAAACTCCTTTCGGAATTATTTCTCCCTTCTATACCTTGTTATTCCCCCGGTGATTGAAGACATAGGAGATGTGGTGTAGCATGTTTTGAGGAGGAGGGAGGGTATCAGCCAAACAGAATCGTTTACTTTCAACGGGATCTCCTTCATTCGCAGTCACTCTTATCTTGCATCAAGACCCCTGAAAGCAGTCGAGTGTTCTAGCACAGTTTCGCAGAACTTTCTCAGACAGATCACACACTAATTCAGCTCAGTACGTGAATAAATTCGTTGAGAACGCGGAGAAAAAGCTATTTATTAAATAATTTTGGGATATATTTTGTTGATGAACAAAGGCTTTTAGGGGATAGAGGGAAGGTTTATATCGCGGAGTAATCTCAGCGCTGAGAGCGTGTCAACGATATTTTAGTCGCGCGCAGAGCTTGAACCCAAGACGGAAATCGTTCAGCTGACATGCGCTGTTCGAAGTTTGGTCTTTCATGTGGCTATCCTACACCACCCTTAAGATAGCTTGGGAATCGATCGTCTCCATTTTTGAGGAGTGATATCCGATACTGAACCGTACACTCTTCGGTCCTCATGCGGCGAAGTACGGCTTTTTATCAATGCTGTACACTTAATACTACGGACACCATTATTAGAATATATATTTCATAATCTTGAACAATATGCCAATATGAATAAATTACGTAACATTCGAGAGGTGTTCTGGAACGATAATTTCGAACAAGTATGGCATCATTTGATCTGCAAAATGGCGGCCGACGACGATAGATTTCATATAATTGGCTGACGCTCTCATCTCCTGTTTATTTCTGAAGTTCAGATGAAGAGGCTGCCGAAAATAGTCTTAAAATGGATATGGTCACTTACAACATTAGTCTCACGTGTAGATGATCGAAAGAATAACCAAACGCATTGTTTTTATTGGCGCCAGTCAAAGTCTCGTGAAGGAAATTTCCTCTTCATCATTGCTAATGAAGTGGTAAAATACGTGAAAAGTTGAACTCTCAAGGCGAGGAATATTGCTTTTAGCGTATTAGGGGCTATCAACTTCAACATATCACCTGTATTTGTTCGACTCTATTACAGAATTAACACGAATAGAGTCAGTAATGGTATCTTGCATATTCGTTATTATCCCCAGGCCGAGGAATATATAATTGCTGTTTGGGTGTGTGTGGGTGTGTGAGCGTCACATTTTCCCGTTAAAACCATGGTTTGAAATCTATTGCTTCAATTCACTCCAAACTGTAAAGGGAGATATAATTGGGGAATAAACCTCAGCCAATTACAATTAAGTTTGAGGTCACTAGGTCAAAGGTCACCGTTTGTATTAAAATTTACCAATTTTAATGTGTTTTGAGCTATATCTCAACTTATCAAAGGCAGTTACAGAGTTGTCTTCCCTAAGGGATCTGTAGGACAAGAGTCGTCCCCCTCTGACGTCTGCAGTTGAATTGTTGCTGTCTATCATGTCTATATTAAAACCATTCCTTTACAAATGTACCCTCTGTATGTGGGGGAGAGTTCTTCATCGTGTTTGTAAACTGATCTGCTCAACACAAGGAACAAAACTTCATAACATTTATGTACAGTTAATCAAGGTGGGTTATTTTGCGACCATTTTCATCTTGTTTGGAGCCGAAATGGCAACCACGGTGCTTCGCTCGCATGTAAATCATGCTTTTCACCTTTTTTTTATTTCCACACTGAGCAATTTTAGCTGAAACGAATTTATCTGATGTCAAATAGGTACCGTATTAGTATTTCATTGTTTTGTCTCATCTGACTTGTTTAGCAAATTCGGCGGGGGATATGCGAGCTCACGGCTCTTGTTGTCGCGGCTTTTATCTTTCCTTCATAATAAACTCACAGTGTTGTTCTGAAGTTGCACGAAGCGTATATAATACGATAATGGGATATATTTAAGTTCGATTTCGGCTTGAAATAAATGTATACTCTCATACCGTTTGATTATATTGTGGATATTTGTCAATACGAGCATGTGTTCCTGGGTTTGCATAAAGTGTACCGACACGTGAACTGTAGACCAGCTGTTGCCTATCACATCAAATATGTCATCATTGAAAATAGAATGTACTATATTATGTAGGTTAAAATGTATCAGGCGCTGTTCGTGCCAATATATGTACACTGGTCCCAATATGAAGCGTCTATACATTTTTATCAGCTCGCAGCAGACCTACACATGCAAATATTCTAAATTTTATCCCCGTTCCAGTCAGACTCATTGAAAGAAATATGAACAAAACAAATCCAATTGTGCCGGTTGAGAAAAGACTGGTTGCCTCCCTTATATATCATACAGTAGACCGTCATCTTCGGTTCAAAATTTTGTCTGGATCCCGACTCCTTCTGTGGCATTTCGGAATTTATCAGCCCACATCCGGTCCGAATAAACAGCCACCTATTCGGAGAATGGATGACAGCTGTAATACGTAGCTAATCAGGCTGCTGAAATTATCAGCCAATAGAATCCGAATTCCGTCCGTATCGTAAGCAAAACGAGATGCTGGTCGATACCTGTCTACTGAAAATAAGGAGAGGCAACCACCCCAACTCACCCCAACCTGGGCACCATGAAAGAGCTGTGTAGTAACCGTATTTAGAAATGCTGGGCAGTCTCAACAAGTACGTCAGACAAGCCCTGCACGTCACCAGGCTACCATATGCGCTAGGGATAAGAAAAGCGCCATAAGCTTGCGGTCTTTCGCGGATTTCCCCTGGTCTAGATAAAAAAAAAATGAAACTGCCATTCCCAATATATTTATATACACTCCATACCGATTCCATTCGAGCTCTATACAGAAATTCGAATCCCTCCCCAGGGTCCTCGGTGGTCGAGTGGTCTAAGGCGCTTCGCAGCTGACCGATAGCCTCACACCACTGAATCAGCATGGGTTCGGGCCCCGCTAGTGCATGTGTGAATATTCGCCAATTACTTGCCGAAGGGCGGTGGTTTCCTTGGTGGCCGAGTGGTCTAAGGCACTTCGCAGCTGACCGGTATCCTCACACCACTGAACCGGCACGGGTTCGGGCCCCGCTGGTACATGTGTGAATGTTTGCCAATTACTTGCTACGCTGATAAACAGCTTGTATCAATGACGTCCTTACTCTCCTTGTTCCCCCCGCTGATTCACATCGCCAAGTTCGGGCCTCTTTGCCGTAAGGGGGCGCTCTGCACAGGCCAACCACCAATGACCAATGAATATCACTCTTACGGAAGAGTCTTGGCAATATGAGTTGTCTCCCTTTTCAAACTTTCATATGTCGTTAACGGCAAAACAATAAACGGACGGCAAAACAGCTCCAATTACGTTAATTTCTGATTTAAGAGGGAACAGATTTTTGGATAACTTCCTCCATTGTTTAGTAAGGTTCGTCAACTGATTGCAAACATTTGTTCACTAATACCTTCAAATAATTAACAAATAAATCCCTGTAAATGTTGTTAATATCCCACTGATAAGACCACGCTTTATCGTCATGAGTATATAACGAGATCAAGCTGCCTAGAATAGTAACGTAAAAACCGTTTAATTGTTTCAGATTTTGAGTGAGTGAGTGAGTGAATAGGGTTTAACGTCGCTTTCAACATTTTTTCAGCTATATCACGACGGGGAAGGGGAGGGGAGGGGGAGAGGCAGGGGTACCTACTTGTAACAGAGCAGATCTAATGCTGTCATTTTATAGTGCTGTCCCACTGAAATATCATGCCGTAGGCAGACATGACACCCCACTCAGTCACATTATACTGACACCGAGCGAACCAGTCCTTGTTCTATCCTCTTAATGCTGAGCGTAAGCGAGGGAGCAACAAGTTCCATTTTTCAAGTCTTAGGTATGACCCGGCCTGGGATCGAACCCAGTACCTACCGCTTACGAGGCCGACGCTCTAACCATTAGACCACCGCAGTGCGGTCCTTCAGATTTTGAATTGAATGTTGACTGTAATAAAGACAGGAAAAAGTTCCTTTGAGAGATGCGGTAAGAGGGCGTGTCGCTGTCAAAATATTGGCATGGCTTCCACATTACGTGAGAGTCGTGATCTCACTATGATGAAGGCATGACGTAATTTCGATGAGGTCGTTAGCCAATCGTGGTTAGTATGAGGAATCTGGTTATCTCCGAGCTATTACGGCACGGCGATTGGGTAACCAGATAAAGCGTGATGTGAATCAGCGGCGGGGGGGGAACTTGGCGATGTGAATCAGCGGGGGGACAAGGAGAGTAGGGACGTCAGTGATACAAGCTGAATAGTATGAGCGTAATTACTTGCCGACGGGCGGTGGTATTGCTTTCTCCACCAACCAAACTGGCTGTCGCCATATGAGTGAAATAACCTTGAGTGTGACATTAACCCCTCCCCCGCCGAATCCCTCCCATGTCCTCTCCAACTATATACATACAGCAATCTGAACCCATTTAGAACTATATAGAAATAGGTTATTCCCGTTTCAGTCGAACTGAAAAAGAAATCTACTTGTACTGCGGATGCAATGCATGCACATTTGCTGCACGTGTATGATGTGTATTTCCCATTTGCTGCACATGGGCGATGTGAACCGGTGTGTAGGCCTACTGCACATTTATTGTAAATATGCAGTACGCATCACACACGCACAGTACAATACAACAACAGCGATCGCCATTGGACATATAATTGAGGGAGATCATGTCGTCCAGTTACAGCAGTGATGCTAGTCACTGTGAGCAGTTTGCGTAGGGCTATTGAGCTGTTGGAACACACAGTCAAAATGCTCATAAAATACAGTTATGCGGAATAACTATACGATAAAACGAGCACCTGCGGACGCCGAGCTCTTATACCTGTCGTCGGTATTTTTCCAGGTCCTACCTCAAATCAGGTTAAGAAAGCAAGCCACGGGGAGTAGGTTATGTGGCGGAACTACAGATGGCTTCCATCACCTCGCCGTGATGTACTTGTGAACTTTTCCGGGAGAACACCGGTGTAAATGTCAGAGCAATACATGATTGTGTATAAATAGGCGCCTCTCTCAGTTATACCAATATACGCAATCACAAAAATACCCTTGCAATCATCTTGCTTTTTACTTTGAACACCAAAATTACCTTGGGGTTATGGATAATCCCCTTTGTTCAGTCCCAGTCTCTAGGCAGTCAGACCTGCTCTCCTTCGTTCGTCCGTTATATAGCTAAGATAGAACCACCTCTCTACAATGGTGTATGCCCATGAAGTCAAGAACATATCGAACTAAGAGACATCCGCCATATATAGGTGACCATGGTATAAATATCCGCATCGGATGGCATTAAAACATGTCGTCTACCAAATTTGCGTAATAATAGACATGTTATGTTCTCTATCAAATATTAGGCTATGCATGCTTTCGTTAGATTTTGGAAATCAAAAGTTTTTAGCAAAAACGACCTTTTAACTTCCATTTTAGAGAGGTAAATCCTCTCTGGCATGTTAAATCAATCCGCGGGTTCCCCATATAGCCGTTTTATGCCTAAGTAATCATCAATTGATAGATTCGGACGCGCGATTGAGCTTTGGGTACTTGGATATGGCAACAATCAGTGAGGTGGAAAAACTTCAGTATGCTTCATACGTTTATCCACCGGGTTAAAATGCTCGTATTTTCAGTTTTGCAACTCCTATTCAAGAATACCGGTACTCAAAAGTGACGGCAAAACATGGCCTTCCCATATATGCATAAGCAGGCGTGTATATAGCAGTGATGTAAGTGGACTTTTGTCAAAAAACCTGAAAATACTATCCTAGCACTTTAGGCCGGGGTCCAGGGGCCGCCTAGGCCCCTGGAAGCTCTGGGGTCCTAGGTGGCTGGAGATGCATTCGAGCCAATTTCTGGCAACTAAAATAAGAAAATATGATTGGCAAGCCACTACGTTTTTTGTGTTGTTTTTCAAGCAAAACCGGTTTCATAATACACCCTCATTCTGATTCTGAAATAAGCAAACTTATTTTGAAAATTAATTTCTGTAAATTTATTCAGAGACTCCTGTATGGAATGATGGAACATTTGGATCACACATCTGACAGTTTATTTTTGCGTCTTGACAGATGCTTTGCCGATTTTGCGTGAGCTTGTAAAGATTTTTTTCCTGAGCTGCCGTAACTTTCTCTAGCTATCATTACAAATGGTACATTCAGCCAAACCTGGCAAATTGAGTTTCCTTATGTAGTCTGAAAGGTGATCCCCGTGACAGTCTTTGTCCTCCAGCCATGACCAACGAAACTTATTTTTGATACTCTTATCCACCTCATTGACGTCTATGTCGGCACTGCGATGTAACACGCTCATGATTTTCACTTCGATTTTCACTCCGGCAAAAAAGGCGCAATTTTCACTTCAGACTGCCACGCAATACCCCATAATAGTTTCGGCTGCTAGCGATTTGAGCGCCAGTACTACAGGGGAGACAACCCGAGTTGTCTCCCGTATCACGTGGCGGACAAATCATTATAAAAATGGCGACTACGTCGGTTCTTCGCTAGAGACGATCGGGATCCAATTTTGAGGATCAAAAATGGTAACAATACATACTTTATCAAGATCAGGTAAAAAATGCGTTTTTGAACCCTCAAATATTCATTTAGTCGACATCAAGTAGCACTTTCCTGGTAAAACCGGACGAGAATCTAAATTTCTATAAAAACGGAATTTTTTCCAAGTTTCAACAAAAAACCGGATTTCCGGCAAAAACCGGAAGACTTACATCACTGATATAGGCGCGTGAAAGTTAGAATCGCGTGATGAACACTATTCTCTCATTCAATTGACCATGCTTCGGTTCGATTTTCTATACAAACTACGAAGGATGCTCATGTGCTATAGAGATGCGATCATGGATCCATGGTGAGGGAAGAAAGCGTCTGGAGAATACGAACTGATTATATTCAAAGTCTCGTCTTCTATCAGCTAATAATAAGCTGACCCTTGCTATCTGGTCTCCATAATTGAGTCATGCGGAGGAATCTGCAGTTGAATATGGAGAATAATCGTACAGTTCATGCACGTAAAGCGTCATCTGTACTACCATGCACGTTTCTATTACGTCAACAAACCATCACTGTTTCGGCGAAATCTTCCGTTTACCAATCAGAATTGATGATGTGGTATGGTGTATATAGCCCGCCATGCACGTGAGACAAATGAATCTGCGGCATTGCGCCTTTTGTGATGTAGCTCAGAAATAATCCATAATGAACTCCGTGTACCCCTACTGTTTAATTGTCTGCATCGATATACACAAGTCATTGTAAGGCCCCAAGTCATTTATGGACAGTGAGACTTGAATTGAACAACGATCATCCCTATTTTAGCAAGGAGTGGGTAGAGGGGGGGGGGGGTCCAATGGGAGTGTGGTCCAATATTACACTTCAATTTGTAATAATTTCGATATAACCTGAACCGTAAACTGCGGTATACACTTTTATGGGAACTTTGCTGTACAGTGAAATTAACAGTCAATTATCGAATTTACAGTGAATGTTGTATAATTCCTCTGTAATTTTAGAGTAAAGCATTAGTTATTGTACCCTGCATACATTGGATAACAATGGATGCAACGGAGGGTATTGAAAAGGTAGCATCAACTATGATGCATGGTGATATACTGTGTGATTTCAAGTGAAAGTATTACAGAGTACTAAATGCACCCAAACGTTACTGACATTTACCCTGAATAATCGAAATTCGTCAAGAGGCTTCTGATACGTGATTGCCTGTTAATGTAAAACATTAGGCCTATTTATACGGGATAGGGATTATCAGTGTCCAAGTCCAGTCTCGCAGAGTTTTCAAGTCTATAATGTTGGTCCAAGCATTATGTTGGGGTGATTATCGCCCATGAAATCGATGAAAACGTAGATTGATTTTGTAGACTTTTGATAGCAGTCGTACAAAGAACATCAAGATGCGAAAAACTTTGCTGAAAAGTAACAAATAGAGGAGCAAATTTTCATCGACACGTGGCGAGGAAGTCAACAGTTGACGCTGATCGGGGTTTATTCGGGTATAAAATACCATGATTCTCCAATGCATTTAATAACCAATCATTCATCGGCTTAAAATTTCAACCTCGAAACAGATATAAATATATCGTGGATTTACTTTTCCTATAAAACTGATAACAATTTTATAACTCACCATGTACCGTGCGGACTACGGACACATGAAACTACGATATTAAATGACTATAGTAGGCCTATATTCGGTCTGGAAAATCGATGGAATTAGTTGAGCGACAGCTGTAACTTAAGGTGATGTCTATTTTATTGATCCTTTACAAGCTCGAATTTCCTGGATGTCAGTTTTCCATATACGTGTAAAATAAATACACATACACCACTGAGGCCACATGTCGCATGAACGCTCACACTACCGGTATACATTCACTGTACAAAATCTATAGGATCGTTGCGAGAGAAAAAAAAACAACACTATGTAATTATATGAATTATAATGAAGCTTCACTTGATTCTACAATTCCACTATATAGGAGATATGTAGGTTTATTGTATTTCACAATATTCATCTCAAAGGCAATTATATTTTTTCATGAAATTGCAAGATACTAAATGACTCATTCACCGAATTATCTGCAGCATTGAAGCCATCATATGCAAATGTCATATCGACGCTAATAGCGAGATGCCTGTCTTCTGTCATATATAATTGGTGTTAGATTATATGCAAATGTTCGCCGTAAAGTGTGATAAATTATAGCTCCAATTTATAAGGGAGATAATTCTACAGGGCTAATTATGTGCTCGTATGTGTGGCTTGTCTACAATAACTCTGAATTTGCACAATGTAGAATGATAAAATAATGAACACTTTTAGAAATACTTCTCTTGAAAATACATGTACGTATTCGCAAGTACGTGATTTTGTCAGTGTTTGCTAAAGCTGAATAGCATAAACTCTTGCAGCTCGATCTTATAGACACTTGAGTAGCTTGAATTGAATAGTCCTTTAATGAATGCCTGAGCCGACGTCAATTTTACGTTGATTTTTATTTTCCATTCTGCTTCGTTACAAAAGAAGATGCGACCACCAGCGGAATGTCAACAAAGCGATGGTGCAAGCTGTCTCATTGACACACACACAACTTGCATATCAGAATACTGGTAACGGGTGAATCGCCCCAGTTGTCATCATTTGTGCCGTTTATATGTATAGTATGCCTGATGTTGTAGTGTTGTAAGCGGACTGTACTACTCCTCCAATGTGTTACTTTTACTGATACGATGTTCAAGGCACAATTTGCTCTAATATTTATCCCGGCTTAGGGACAGGATGTGACTGAGCTATTAAAGGCGTGGTTAGAAGTGTCCAGTTAGAACTAGTACTAGTAAACTGTGTTAAACTGTGAACGTGTTATAACTTCGGCCAGTACTTGACCGCGGCCTATTGTTCCGCTAATTACCTTTCATTATTAGCGCACGTTCGCGCTGGGTTAATTCCGTCTGGATGGCCTTGCATATTAGACAGAGTTAAGTCTTGCACTCCCTCAGTCTGTGCTATTCATGTGTATGTGAGGACAAAAGTGGGACAAGGCGACTGTGTACACCGTACCTGTCCAATCAGAGCCCATTTAACCCAGACTGTCCACATACCTGTAAGAGACGGCTGGCAGCCATTTACAGATTACCTTGTTTACGGTTTACTGCATTTTAATGCTATTTATCGTCAATGAGGGTTTTCCCAGACCTATATAGACGAACTTGGATATTACCTTCCAATGGCTAGAAGAAGTAAAGACAAAGATTCAGCGAAAGACAAGTCATCGAAGAAGTCTCAGCGTACAGTAAGTTAAACAAAGTTCCCCAAAAAGTTTTCTAACTTTGCATGGCAGGTATAGCGTCCGGGTCCTATAGAGAACTAACCTCCTCTCATACCTGGGTCTGGTCTGACGTGCAGAGTCCCGTCTCTTATCAAGGTGTGCATTTCTAACTCCGGTTGGTTCAACCACTAATTTTCCGGATTTGATACATAGGTGTACATGTATTTCCCGTTACAATAACCTAGTTAATTCGAGGTGTAAATTTCAGTTTAGACGTCTGTCGTAAAGGCTGATAGGGGCGGCCATTTTTGTTGAACGATGAGGGGTTTTCACATTCACAGGTGAACATCGACCCTTGAACGAGGCTCACTCAGCTGCTTATCTTTCTACAGATGAGGGTCGAGAGGGAGGGACAGAAGGTTTTAATTTGTATTTTTTACCTAGATTTGTATTTCATTCTCGTCATTAGGGGATACTATAGTTTTGGTCCATGTAGTATGGAAAAATAGCCATAGAACAGTACGTATGATGAGTGTGTGTGGATAGATGGATGTACATTGGCGCTCGATCGCATTGCGATGGACACTGGTATAGAAGTTCCTACTTTTAAACATGTAAAGAGTGAGCGCACGTAAGCTGCAAATCGAAAATGGAAGGTACAATAATACAAAGTGTTAGAGTACCGGTCTGATATACGTGTCACCGTGTAACTGTTGACATCTGCATTTGTATCTATGTCTTATAAATTACTGTAGAGATCTTCAACATGTTTACCTATGTCTTACAATGTATATGTTTGTATTGTATTGCTTTTAGCCCTCGGGGATAAATATGCAAACAAATTCTATTCTATTGTAATAATCTTACAATAAAAAAATTCTCACCATATTTTCTGACACCACAAATCATGACCTCGGGGTGAGATTTTTTCTTTGAAGTCAATTGACCGGCGTGATATTTGGGGTTCTTCACTGACGTCGTACCTGAGCATACCTGAGCAGTTCCAACAACAATAATCCCCTGTTATGTTTGTTTAAGGGGGATTTATACCCGAAAACTGTATTAATCAGATTTTTCACCCCTTGTCAAGTCCTTTGGCGGGTTTTATTCCCAATGGCTTAGGATATGGTCATGAAAATTCACCCACATGGCAATCTCATCTTCGCGTATGCAAGCCGAACACTACACGTGTGGGAGCACAGGGGCTCGTTACCGTTGTTAATTGGTTAAATAGGTTGATTATAGGGGGGTCGAGGTCGGTAATACTAACCTCCCACACACAGGGGCTCGTTACCTTTGTTAATTGGTTAAATAGGTTGATTATAGGGGGGGTCGAGGTCGGTAATAAAAGATTACCGACCTCGACCCCTCTATAATCAGCCTATTTAACCAATTAACAACGGTAACGAGCCCCTGTGGCCTACACAATGGGCAAACGTATTTGAATGAAATGTTTTCGTTCCGTAGCCTGTGGCGCTTTGGCTGTATTCATTGTGCATTGGGTGTAAATGTGCTTTCAAATAAGTCAAAGTAGGATGAATATAAAGCTTATTGTATGAATGATGCAATGTAGGGTAAAGCTTCATTCAAATTATTTCCACGAAATTGCTGAACTAACACACGGGTGTGTTAGTACATGTCACTTTTCCTGGTAAGCCACGGTAAAACGGTCCCTCGTCGTGATTCACATTACAGACTTACACACTGGAATATGACAAACGAACAATAAATTGACTTGGATGATCAGAATATCATGTGGAAGATATGGAGGGATGTGATACCGTACCAACATCATGCAGTTGATCAAAAATGGGGATTTATTTCTCGCACAATTGTTCCTCGCATAACACCAGTACATGGACCAGTCCCAATAAGGTTTGACTTTCAATCTGATCAATAGCCATGTATCCCTCAATTTGTCCAAGATCTTCGCCTGGCAGGTCTGATCAACGACCAGTTTCCCCAAATGTAGTTTGGTTGGTTGGTTGTTTGAAGTTTAACGTCGCACCTAACCTTATTGGTCACACGGCGACGATGACCCAAACAAACATACCCTAGCAAAACCCTAATCCTAACAAAAACCTAACGAAAACTACAAAAAAAAATTGAATTTCGAGTTTTGAAAATTAGGCTCTACAGACACTGATCACAATGGATCGTCAGAGAGCCTAATTGGTTTGGAACTTTAATCTACCTCCTGTCCCCAAATGTATCCGAGATCTTCTCCTGGAAGGACTGATCAACAACCAGTTTCCCCAAATTTCCCTAAGATCTTCCCCTGGCAGGACTAATCAACAACCAATTTCCCCAAATGTGTCCAAGATCTTCCCCTGGCAGGACTGATCAACAACCAGTTTCCCCGAATTTGTCCAATATCTTCCCATGGCAGGACTGATCAACAGCCAGTTTCCCATAATTTGTCCAAGATCTTCCCTACGAAGTCACGATATTTAGGTCACATGTAGCCTGTTATTCAAACAAAAATTTGCTGTCTACGAATATTACAAGTATCAACAAATGCAGAATTGAATTTCGTGAAGCTTTGGTGTGCTTATTTACAACCAAATTAAGCTTATACTAGTACATTCGTTTTCATTTACCTTCTCTTGTGACAACGGTGACTTCAAGTACTTAGGTATACGGTAATATAATCAGCATTAAACGCGCTCCTAGGCCGTTATTCGCATGTCGATAGAGCTTAAATTTGCAATTAAGCATCAAACCATTGTTACTTTAATTACGAGGCATCGCATTGGTCGCTTGCTCGTATTATAGCCGATTTGTCTATTTTGGGGCACATTATCACTCTTGATATCATTTTGTATGCATGCTACTTCTCCTAATTACACGTTAATGATAATGATAATTCGCCCGAATACCTCGATCCGGCTTCCATTAATAACGCGATGAGCTTTTTCTATGTGTTATTCTCATATTACTTCTGCTTGTGCTTGCATCTATCTCCGCGAAGTAGTGGGTTTGGTTACTTTTATGAGTTTTGGCTCATCTGATTTCAGCACAGGTACACTGTAGATATTCCGTGTAATATGCAACGGCGAACAAAATAGGTGTTATCTTGTGACCATGTGGAGTACGAGGAAGTTGCATAGTTATCTGCCCCTGAATCAACAGTAATGTCATTTAGCATTGTGCTGAGCATACTGTGAAACAGAAAGTGGCCAAACAGTCATGACTGTACATCGAATTAAAATAGTTGGGTGTTATTTTTTGTTTCCTATTTTCAACGATAACATATGTCAGAAAGTATTCTTTGTGATTCACTGTACCGTGAAATATTTTCTTGAGTTGTTGTTCCTAATTTATACGCAACACAAATCTTTTGATATAAATAAATTGTACTTTATTGACCAGCCTGCGTGATCGGAGTATCTAAACATATATACGATCGTTTTTGTATTAGTTAGAAACCAGTACGAATTTTTCCCTCAGGCAATTTTCTGTTCATAATTTCGCATTAAAGCAAGGTAAGAATGAATCCTTGTGAGGACGAGCCGTCTCTCATCTTCATACACCAGTCGACTTTTCCGGACACACTTCGGAGACGCTGGCATGTGCATGAACATGTCGATCTCTATGCAAAAACCTATAGGGTGTCCATATCGTATCTACCAGAGAACAGAAACGTTGATTATTTGTTTTACACAGAAATAGCAGATTATCGCCGGATTATAGGAGTTCAGGCTCCTTTCAAGCTAAGTCGAGTATCAAGATTTCCGTTCCTCCCAGTATCGCTACCAACCATTTACTGTATGTGTAGTATACTAGGCTCATACTTCTGACCGGATCTTCATATACCGTTTCCGTTTTGGCGACCAATTCATACGAGGTCAATTGTAAGGCACTCTCATGAAGAAAAACTGTACTACCGGTACACCGAACCAGTGATTACTGTACTACCGGTACACCGAACCAGTGATTACTGTACTACCGGTACACCGAACCAGTGATTACTGTACTACCGGTACACCGAACCAGTGATTACTGTACTACCGGTACACCGAACCAGTGATTACTGTACTACCGGTACACCGAACGAGTGATTACTGTACTACCGGTACACCGAACCAGTGATTACTGTACTACCGGTACACCGAACCAGTGATTACTGTACTACCGG
>JAVTVY010015653.1:51357-69382 GCA_036873755.1 Hanleya hanleyi | reverse complement strand
ACGACCTCTTCGTACGTACGGTACGTCCTTAGATAGAGATAAATCAAAAAAAAAAAAAAAAAAAAAAAAATCTCCGTAAGGTACGTGATACGACGTGTTCGTACGTACGGTACGCCCTAAGAGATATACGAGACGTTATGTAACTTACGAAAAAACTAAAAACTCGGAACTCTTCAAAAATCTATCGACCAATCAAATTACACCTACTTCTATATAATTACCTCTTCAACGGCGCTCGCGCCTATTACTTAATAAGTTTGAAGGAAGAACACTAACTTGCTAAAGTAATAAAATTTTCTCCTTCTCTACCATTACTACTCTATGACATGCAACCGTATAATAATATATTTTTTTTTCTTTCCTGTCTTTACTATTACCCACATACATAAAGTAATAATTTATTTCTTATAAAAAAAAAAATTTTTTTTTTCTCTCTCTATATATATCTCCTAAATCCTCTCTCTACATTACAACCTAGAATCCTTATCCGCGTAAGATACGTAATACGACCTGTTCGTATATACCGTACGACCTTAGAGAAGATGTACGAAATACCGCGTATAGGTACTAACTTATATAGCGATTAAATCCTTATTGTTATTATTATTCCTATCTCTATATATATAATTCTTCTCTAAAATCACTATCTCTACATTACCGCCTAAAATCCTTATCCGCGTAAAGTACGTGATACGACCTGTTCGTACGTACGGTACGCCCTATAGGTACTACTAATGAGTCTAACTTACGTACCTTACGAAACTTACAAAAAAAATAAAATATATATATATATATATATATATATAACTCTTCTCTAAAATCACTAAATATTCGTTATCCTCGTAAAGTACGTGATACGACCTGTTCGTACGTACGGTACGCCCTATAGGTACTAACGAGTGTAACTTACGTACCTTACGAAACTTACAAAAACTAAAAACTAAAAACTCGGAACTCTTCAAAAAACCATCGACCAATCAAAATACACTTACTTCTATATAATTACCTCTCGAACGGCGCTCGCGCCTATTACTTAATAAGTTTGAAGGAAGAAGACTAACTTGCTAAAGTAATAAAATTTTCTCCTTCTCTACCATTACTACTCTATAACATGCAGCCGTATAATAATAATAATTCCTTTTTCTAAAGAAGCGTGCCCCTCTCTCCTATTATCGACATAATTTATTTCTTATAACACATATAACCGTATAATAATAATAATTTCTCGTACCAGATACACACAAAAAAAAAACATCTACATTACCTACAATTCTTATCCGCGTAATACGGTACGTCCTATAGGTATCATACTCTATAGATCTTTTTTTTTCTCTCTCTCATATCCTAAATCCTCTCTTTACATTACAACCTAAAATCCTTATCCGCGTAAGGTACGTAATACGACCTGTTCGTATATACCGTACGACCTTAGAGAACATGTACGAAATAACGCGTATAGGTACTAACGTATATAACGATTAAATCATTATTATTGTTATTATTCCTCTCTATATATATAATTCTTCTCTAAAATCACTATCTCTACATTACCGCCTAAAATCCTTATCCCCGTAAAGTACGTGATACGACCTCTTCGTACGTACGGTACGTCCTTAGATAGAGATAAATCAAAAAAAAACAAAACAAAAAAATCTCCGTAAGGTACGTAATACGACGTGTTCGTACGTACGGTACGCCCTAAGAGATATACGAGACGTTATGTAACTTACGAAAAAACTAAAAACTCGGAACTCTTCAAAAATCTATCGACCAATCAAATTACACCTACTTCTATATAATTACCTCTTCAACGGCGCTCGCGCCTATTACTTAATAAGTTTGAAGGAAGAACACTAACTTGCTAAAGTAATAAAATTTTCTCCTTCTCTACCGTTACTACTCTATGACATACAGCCGTATAATAATAATAATTGCTTTTCCTTTTTCTAACGAAGCGTGCCCCTCTTTACTTTTATCGACATAGATATATAAACTAATAATTTATTTCTTATAAAACATATAACCGTATAATAATTTCTCATAGCAGATACACAAATAATACCTGTCATACGTTACGTCCTCGCGAATATTATACTATATACGCATCTATTTCTTTAATATCTATAATTCTTAGCCGCGTAATACGGTACGTCCTATAGATATCATACTCCATAGATCTTTTTTTTTTCTCTAATCTCTCTCTCTCTCTCTCTATATATATATATATCTCTTAAATCCTCTCTCTACATTACAACCTAAAATGTACGAAATACCGCGTATACGTACTAACGTATATAACGATTAAATCCTTATTATTATTATTATTGTTATTATTCCTCTCTCTATATATAAATCTTCTCTAAAATCACTATCTCTACATTACCACCTAAAATGTAATATTATACTATGTAAAAATAGAAATTTCCATAGATCCACTCCCTTCTCTCGTTCCGCGAGAGCGAAAAATCCGTTTTACAAAAAAAACTAAAAACTCGGAACTCTTCAAAAAAACCATCGACCAATCAAAATCGACCTACTTCTATATAATTACCTCTTGTAATACGAGATGTACAGTACGTTCTTACGATACCGCGTATATATACTAATGTATAACCTATAATCCTTATCTACGTACGGTACGCGTACCTCCTCTCCCTCCGCTCGCTCCGCCACTGTAACTTACATCGAATCAAAAAAAAAAAAAAAAAAAAAAAATCTTCGTAAGGTACGTGATACGACCTGTTCCTGTGTACGGTACGCCTTTACGGAAAAAAAAACTAAAAACTGAAAACTCGGAACTCTTCAAAAAACCATCGACCAATCAAAATCGACCTACGTACTTTCATGCTGTACAACATTTAGAGCTCCTAATTGATATATCGATACGCTCTCTCCGTTGTAATTAGCGAAATTGTACTTTACTTTCGTCGAGTGTTGGGATAAAAAAGTGGCGGGATCTCTCCCTCCCCTCTCTCCCTCTCTCTCTCTCTTTAATAGGGAAAACTAAAAAAAAGAAAAGAAACTACCCTCTCTCCGTTGTAATTAGCGAAATTGTATTTTACTTTCGTCGGACTATTTATAAGTGTTCGAGTAATGCGAGAAATAAAATAAAAGTTAACGGATAATTTGTCCGTGTTGGGATAAAAAAGTGGCGGGATCTCTCCCTCCCCCTCTCTTTCTCTCTCTCTCTCTCTCTCTCTCTCTTTAATAGGGAAAACACTAAAGAAAAAAAAAGAAACTATAAAACCGACTAATATATCGATAAAATATCCATACCCTCCCTTCATATAGATATGTATATACGTACTCCTGCTTTTACTTTCCCCACGAACGGATATCAATTGATTTTCTTATACAGTCTGATTTCTATTATATTTAACGACTAAGTGCTTCGCACACGTTCTAACCTTTATTCTTCGTATATAGCTACAGTTAATATTAATTAATGGTATTGTCATTAATCCTACTGAATTTACTTTCATCACCGAATAAAAAATTCTATTTTTGTATAAACTGCTTTTTCTCATATATATCTCTCTCACTCACTCTATACGCTGTACTACGCTAAATAAAAAAACAGACCCGATATAATTCTGGTGGTTTGTCGAAAACAAAAACGAATACTAAAAACTAAAAACTAGAAACCGAACGACAATTAAAAACAAAAACTGAAAACTAGAAACCAAACGGAAAAAAACCCCCGCTGTCCAATCAAAAACCAGAGACTTTTTATTCTCACATATTCTCCCCTGTTGGGATAAAAAAGTGGCGGGATCTCCCCCCCCCTCTCTCTCTCTCTTTTAATAGGGAAAACTCATTATCTATCTTTCTCATGAATATCAGTTTTTTTCCTTTAATATTGCAATTCCTTCTATTAGAAGAGAGAGAGAGAGAGAGAGAGAGAGAGAGAGAGAGGGGGGGGGTGTTCCCGCCACTTTGTTAACCCTTGTTATCGTTTTACGGGAATCGTAGTCATTCGATATGAACATTGTGTGAAGGAAAATCTTTTCTCGGTTTATTTTGTTAATGATTTTCTAATTCTTTCTATTAGAAAAGAGAGAGAGAGAGAGGGGGGGTGTTCCCGCCACTTTGTTAACCCTTGTTATCGTTTTACGGGAATCGTAGTCATTCGATATGAACATTGTGTGAAGGAAAATCTTTTCTCGGTTTATTTTGTTAATTATTTTCTAATTCTTTCTATTAGAAAAGAGAGAGAGAGGGGGGGGGTGTTCCCGCCACTTTGTCAACCCTTGTTATCGTTTTACGGGAATCGTAGTCATTCGATATGAACATTGTGTGAAGGAAAATCTTTTCTCGGTTTATTTTGTTAATTATTTTCTAATTCCTTCTATTAGAAGAGAGAGAGAGGAGGTATTCCCGTCACTTCGTCAACTCTCATTTTATGAGAAGGTCTCTCTCTCTCTCCCGTCTTTTTAAAAGAAAAAGAAAGAGGAAAAAAGGAAGAGAATCCGACACAAAAGAGGACTGGAATGCGGATGTAGGGCGGAGAAATGTCTTGAATATTTAGGTATATACGGTTATTTTTACAACGTCGTTTAAGCCTGTTGTATATGAGACGTATATACTCGAATAAGAGAGACGATACTGCGATTTCTCTTTTAGCCGATGAACGGTATGTTTCTGCGACGACAAAAAAAAAATACGTGCCTCACTGAAAAGAAAAGGACTGAAGTGCGGAGAAATGTCTTGAATATTTAGGTATATGCGACTGTTTTTTACATTTTTTATTAAACCTCTTGTAATTGCTGCGTATATACACGAATATGAGAGACGATATTGTATTTTTTTCTTCTTCTTTTTATCGACCAACGACGATTTCTATGCTATGAATGCGAGACTTTACTTAATATGCTTAAATTTATGGGTAATAATTGAAAGAAAAAAATTATCCTCCCCCTTACTATTTAAACCCCGTCACTCCTCCGAAAAGAAAAACGTCGTATCACTTCATCCGGAGAGAACATGAATTCCATCAGCTGTGAAGATATGTGGGATCAAACTCCGTTACATATAGCTACGAAAACGGGCAATAACGGTGTTATACGCATGTTAATGGACAATGGTGCGGGGTTATACTCTACGATAAACGGTATGTTTCACGACACTCCCTTGCATATAGCCTGTAGAAGTGGAAATTTTCTAGCCCTACTACACCTCCTCAAAAGACCCCGATGTTCGCTCGATATAAATACGTGGTGGAATACGATATCTGTAACCCTAGAACTAATGAATGAACAATGGCGTACGTGTTTCATGGTAACAGTCGTCGCTTACATTTCTCATCGTCTCGTTCACGGAAGAAGAAAAGAACGCGTTATGAGTAGTAGGTTCATAAAAATTATCGATTTTCTCTTAAAAATTGGTGCCGATCCTAATTTCGTCGAACCCGTGACGGGCAAAACCGCTCTTCATTACGCTATCCTTCACGGAGAATCGCATCTGACCAAAATATTATTAGACAACATACGTCTATCCGACAATGGGGAAAAAGAAAGAACTTGTGAGCTTTTCAAGAAAGTAGTCGCTAAAGATATCTTAGTGCATATCTCGCGAGAATCTGATAAATCAGGCGATAGACGAGCTCGAAATATCGTCGCTATGATCGATCGTTCCTTCCCTCGTGTAGTATCGTAACGTAACAAAAAAAAAATAAGTAGGCCTACTTAAGGTCGTACAGATTCATCCGTCTTTTCAGTTCTCATCCGTTCGTCGACCAGGATAAACGTACGACTTATTATTATTACTATTATGTCGACAAGATGCAGAGGACCTCGCCGCAAAGCGAGGCAGGATTATTGGCAAAGAGACCAAATGGGCAACACGTAAGTCCGTGTTCATTAGTGAGCGGAATTTGTCGCCGATAATCTATTTAGAAAAAAATCCTGTATTCCTACAAAAGACGTTGCAATTATCGCTAAGCCGTTTTATTGATGCCTTATATTATATATGTTATTGTTTCTCTTTCTATACACGTAGACGTCTACATCTGGCCGTCACCGCGGATGACGACGAAAAGCTCGACAGTATCCTGTCTCCCACGATTCAAGATTATAGAAATTTCGTCAATTCTGTAAACGGTCGCGAAGAAACACCTCTGGATATAGCGGTGTGGCGACAAAACGTTGCCGCTATTATCGCTTTACGAAATAACGGAGCTGAACTTTTTCGTCAAAATCACACGCCTTTGCACCTGGCCTGCGAGATCCGCTCCATAGAAGTGGTCAAAGCCCTTTTGACGAAACCGTTGTATTACGAAGATGAAGACGACGGCGAATACCATTGGTGGAGAAACGTATTGCAAGCTTTAAAGATACGGAAGGAAAACGATGGACGAACAGCGAGAGAAATGGCTGAAAATAATGGGGACGAGAATATCGTGAAGTTGATGAATAGTGTCATAGCTCTGCGATAACACGCTAAAGAAACAAACGTATATATATATATATATATATATATATATAAAGTGTCCCATAACCGTAGCCGCTATTCGTACGGCGTTACTTTTGACCACATTACCCTTCATATTACTTCGTAAAATTATTATTCCCGGAGAAAAATGGCCGAAGCTTCGGCTATATCGACGGAGAGTGATGGCAAGAAAATAGACTGCAAATTTTGTAAATGTGAAATCTTATCGCATCTAAAAGATAAACACAACGAAGATTGCCCGAACTTCCCTACGAGATGCGACAGTTGCGGAAATAAGAAAATACTCAGAAAAGATTTAGATAGTCATCGAAATAACGAGTGCCCTAACGCTCGCGTCCGCTGCGTGTTGGAATGCGATCAATTGATCGAAAAATCTAAAATGGATCAACACTTGAAGGCGAACGTAGGCGTTCATTTAAAAATTTTGAAGCGGATCGTCGATAGAATGGTGATCAAATTAACGGAACTTTCTGAGATTGTCAGCGACGAGGTCGTCGGCAACATCGAAGCGCAGTCTAACAACACCAGGGAACGTGTGCGAGCTTTGGAAGAAGATATTTTGACGTTGGAAGAAGTTTTCCCGTCCAAAAAAATCCCCGGTAAGAAGTGTACGATCTCTTCGGATGAGACGAATGAATTGGTGATGCAATGTCGAGATATGGTACAGATGATTTACGGCGAGCATCGGAGGATAGTCGTCGCCTTAGAAGCGATCAATGAAAAAATACGCCGTTTGGATGAACGACGCACGTGCTACGAAAGGGCAAGTGAAGAAAACGACAATGCCGTGAGGACTCTCAAGAGAACGGTACAATTGAAAGATGTGTACTTAGCCGAAATGGAAATACGTTTGAAAACTTTAGAAACGGCATCTTTCGACGGCACTTTTTTGTGGAAAGTTTCCAAGTTTCAGCAAAGATATCAGGACGCTATCACGGGGAAAACCGTATCTTTCCATTCTTCTCCCTTTTATACGGATCGTTACGGGTACCAATTGTGTTGTAGGATGTACCCGAACGGCGACGGTATGGGCAAAGGAACTCACATGTCTATTTTTATCGTCCTCATGAAAGGAGAGTACGACTCATTGTTAAAGTTTCCCTTTGATCGCAAAGTTACGCTTATTCTAATCGACCCGTATGGAGACGACCGCGAAATTCAAGACTCGTTCACGGCCGATCCAAGAAGCTCTTCCTTCAAACGTCCTACTACTGATGCGAATATAGCCAGCGGATTTCCAATCTTCGTGGCTCATGTTGACCTGATGAAGTACTACATCAAAGAAGACCATATATTCGTTAAAGTAATAGTCACGGAAAAGCTTAAATAATACGGCGATGAACGCCGAGTGCTACTTGTATGAATTTTTAATTCATATGTGGTACATTATTCATTAATTTGAGATGGAACAGTAATTACTTTTCGTGTATCTTGTATAATAACGGCGACATTATCATAATATATATATATATATAAAGAAAGATATTCTTAAAACAGAAAACAAAATGAATGTGTGTTTGTTCTTTAATATATATAGTTACGCATATATATAACGACAACATATTTTTTTTCCCCCCCATATATTTACGGGGGTTTTTTTTTTTATTCGACGATGACGGACGTCAACGACTCGTCTCCAACGCATTATTTCGTATTTCTCTGTAAAGGATTTTCTGTCAGAAATGATCTTTTGGAAGACGCGATACATTTATTCAAGGGCGAAAATATAGAATTGTTATCGAACATGGCCTTGTCGTACTTGCGTATAATGTGTAATCTATTGATTTACGCCGATTGTTTATCTCCTCCTTTTGACGACGCCAAAGACGTCGTATGCGTTTCCGATCGCATACCCATAGTCGATATAGACCTAGTACACAAAACCTTCCGAATGCGTGCCAAATCCCTAAATATACCCGACGTTTGCGATATGAGAGGCAGCGTCGGATCTCCCAACGACGAGGCTTTAAAAGCTTGCGAATTGACGGTGTTGGGAAATGACGAAAACGCTTGCCTCTTTCCAGATTTACGTACTAACGTTATCTGCCCGCTCTCTTTACTCGCGCGTCGTTGTTCCTGTACCGTCGTAGCTTTAAAACATTTCCCTCTTTTCTCTACGACGTATCCCTTGTGGACCATGGCTTTGGCTTTCCATTTTCTTCGTTCAACGGGAGCGATTCGTTCGACGTTGTCGGGAAGGGGAAAAGAAGTAGACGAAAGTGCCGTCAGTCCTTTCAAATATTTCTTCGGCAATTTCGTCGCCATGTACGGTCCTTGCGATATTTCTCTTTTCGGACCTACTTTGTTCTCCCCGCGTACGAAGGAAAACGAAAAAGCGGAAGAAGACACAACGAAAATTCTTCTCCTTTACGAAGCCAAAAACCCTTACCTCCGATATACGGCTGGCTATCGATTAGCTCTGCGCAGACAAAAATCGACGTTGGTATTTAGAGAGAGATACGTACGTGATTAAAAATAATAGAAATTACGCAATTACCAAGTCGTATTTTTTCAAAAGTTTTAAAGAGAAATACAACAAACCTCCTACGACCCCGCAAAACATAGCGAAACACAAAAATTTGCTCAAACATGTTCCCATACAAGAAGCGAATGCTGTAGACCAAAAACGTTGTTTTTGTTTAAAGCAAAACGTTAAAACCGAGCACCAGGTACACGCCGTTGCCGCGCAAGCCGAAAAAATCAAAGCTGCGTTATCTTTCGCGATCATAGGAACGGAAAAAAATCCTTCCGATATCGTGAAGTACGTTAAGCACACGTTGAACGTCAGACACGCGGCAAAGGCGATACCGACGAGGGACTTGAACACATTCCGACACACAGATTTCCTCTTTCGTTCTTCCATCACCATCGTTATCGTCGTCGTCATTTTTAAGGGCGTCGTCGAATTATTTTCCTCCTCTCCATCCTCGCGCAATTCAACCTTTTTGCGACGTCGCAATAGTCTAGAAACGACTACGGCCTCACAAATCACGAACGATGCGCAATATCCCGAGGATGTCCATAAGCAGTTGACGAATAGATCGTACGCTTCTTCTCCTCCTCCTCCTCCTCCTCCTCCTCCTCCTCCCCCCTCACCGCTTATTCTCTTCTTGTCCGCCGTTGTATTGGCGCGAATATACGACGATAGCGGTAGCAAATTCCGTAAAGACAATGTGAAAACGATTACGTGAGAAATGAAGGCCAGCGCGGAACAGACGATAAAATTTTGTTTCATCCTTTTCCACTTAATGCGTGTATAGTGAAGAAGGAAAAAGAAAACGTTAGCGGTCGCCCCCGAATAAGTCCTCCTATATTTCACAAGAAAACAAAAAGTGGCAGGATTCTCTTCCTTTTTTTTTCACAGTTTTTATTTTCGTAAAGAGAGAGAGAGAGAGAGAGAGAGAGAAAATTAACAATTATCATTTTGCCGCTTGGAAATGGAGAAGGAAAGAGGGGGAATTTCCCCGCCACTTTGTATTCCTTATATTAATTTGTAATAGTATAGCTGTAACATAACGTCGGAACAGTCGCGCGATAAAAGATGCGAATGCCGTGTAACGTGCAACGCCCCTTCGTGCGTATCGTCGAATCTCAACACTTCGTCCAGAAAAGATTTTTCCTCCGCTTCTGTCATATGTTCAGTGAGCTTTTTTTCCTGCTCTTCGCCGAAATCGTTACGTATTCCATACCGCGCGTTTCTGCTGAATCGAGGAGAATGTATACCGAAATTTAACAGTAGCATTAACGCGAAAATATTCCTTTCGTGTTTATTAGTCCTCGAAATCTTCAGTCGACCTACGTATTTTTCTATCATCTCTAGCGCTCTTTTCGTTACTTTCCCGCCGTCTTCGTCACCGTCCTTGCATTCATCGACGATTCTTTCGGCGAACGATCTGCAATCGTAAACCTTCCATTTTAGGAGATAATCTATCACTTCTTCATCCACGTTTCCTATCAGCTCTCTGAATCTCTTCTCTTTCTCCTCTGCAGCGACGACCAATAATTGTTGGCATTTTCGTTTTATACCCCGCATTGTCGTGGCGTACATAAACGCGCTTGCGGATCGCTCCGCCTCTTCCGCGTTATACAGGACGAGTTCGTCATTCGCCTCTATAACCGCGTCGGCTTCGTCTTTCATTCGACGTTTTTTCGTACACCTATTATTATTTTGAGGGGTACTTTTCTCGTCCGTCCAATCATTAGGGTTAGGGTTAGGGTTAGGGTTAGGGTTAGGGTTAGGGGTTAGGGTTAGGGTTAGGGTTAGGGTTAGGGTTAGGGTTAGGGTTAGGGTTAGGGTTAGGGTTAGGGTTAGGGGTTAGGGCTAGCCACCTTTCCAAATCTGGGTGGAAAAATTCCAACCCTAGGTGACCTTTCCATGACTAAGTGACCTGGGAAGTGACACTTCCAAATCTAAGAGAAAGTTCCATTGGAAGTGTCGTTTACAAGTGGAAATCGACCACTTAGATTAGGAGTATGGCACTTAGGGTTGAAAACTGTCACTTACAGATGGAAAGTGTCGGTTGGAGCACTATGTAGGTCAGCGTTCTGACCTATATGGCAAAGTAGGTCACATCAAGGTCAGCTATCTAGGCCTATTAAAAGTTGTCCTTGACCTATTTTAGGGGTGAGGGTTAGAGGTCAAAGATTGTGCTTTGCCTATACTTTAACATTAGGGCCTTATCTGGAAGTTGTCACTTAGTTGGACTTTGACTAATTTCGCATTGTTTTATCACTCGATGTCACATATGCCCAGCCCAAAATATTTGGATCAGTAACTAACAGGCTAGCATTGACCCAAAAAAATAAATACACTCACAAACAAAAAATTGGGTCAGTAGGTCAAGTCCTACTGTAGAGGGTTATTGATCGACTACTTTGGAAGTTGTCACTTAGTTGGACTTGATCCAATTCTCACATATGTACAGCCCAAAATATTTGGGTCAGCAACAAAGTAACAGGCTAGTGTTGACCCAAAACAACAAGTACACTCACAAGCCAAAAATTGGGTCAGTAGGTCAAGTCTTACTTAGAGGGTTATTGATCGAATAGTTTGGAAGTTGTCACTTAGTTGGACTTGATCCAATTCTCACATATGTACAGCCCAAAATATTTGGGTCAGCATCAAAGTAACATGCTAATCTTGACTCAATAAAATAAGTACACGCACAAACCAAAAATTGGGTCAGTAGGTCAAGTCGTACTGTAGAGGGTTAGGGTCCGAAATAGTTTGGAAGTTGTCACTTAGTTGGGACTTGGAATAATTTCGCATTGTTTGATCACTCGAGGTCACATATGCCCAGCCCAAAATATTTGGATCAGTAACAAACTAACATGCTAGCATTGACCCCAAAAAATAAATACACTCACAAACAAAAAATTGGGTCAGTAGGTCAAGTCCTACTGTAGAGGGTTATTGATCGAATATTTTGGAAGTTGTCACTTAGTTGGACTTGATCCAATTCTCACATATGCCCAGCCCAAAATATTTGGATCAGTAACAAACTAACATGCTAGCATTGACCCAAAAAGATAAATACACTCACAAACCAAAAATTGGGTCAGTAGGTCAAGTCCTACTGTAGAGGGCTATTGATCGAATATTTTGGAAGTTGTCACTTAGTTCGGACTTGATCCAATTCTCACATATGCACAACCAAAAATATATGGATCAGTAGCAAAGTAACATGCTAATCTTGACCCAATAAAATAAGTACACGCACAAACCAAAAATTGGGTCAGTAGGTCAAGTCGTACTGTAGAGGGTTAGGGTTCGAAATAGTTTGGAAGTTGTCACTTAGTTCGGACTTGGAATAATTTCGCATTGTTTGATCACTCGAGGTCACATATGCCCAGCCCAAAATATTTGGATCAGAAACAAACTAACATGCTAGCATTGGCCCAAAAAAATAAAAACATTCACAAACAAAAAATTGGGTCAGTAGGTCAAGTCCTACTGTAGAGGGTTATTGATCGAATAGTTTGGAAGTTGTCACTTATTTAGGACTTAAATTTTCACTCTTAAAAAATTGTAAAAAAAAAAGTTAGAGGTCTAGGTCAATTTTGGTTACAGATTCGTAACCAGCTAGGTCCGTACTATTACCACACCAAATTTGGAACGAATCTGAAACCTAAAAATTTTGACTACCCTAACCAGGCGAAATTTGAGTCGAAAATTCGAACTTGACCGATTAACCTCAAACTTTGTGCTAAAGTATTTTGGAAGTCAAGAATCACGAATCCGAGGTCAGATTTGACCTTTAAGGTGACCTTGACCTCGAAATTGAGGATCGAAAATTTGGTATGAGTTTGACCTTGTCGCAAGGTCAGAACATATAAGCGGACGACCTTGACCTTTTGATATGTGATGACCCATTGACCTCTGCGTTGATCTGTGGGCTTGACCTTGACCTTTGACCTTGGGTTTAAAAACGCGATAGTACAATTGAAATGCCCTATCGCAAATTTGACCTTGAGGTCAAAGGTCAAAGTCAAGGTCATGGATCAACGCAGAGGTCAATGGGTCATCACATATCAAAAGGTCAAGGTCGTCCGCTTATATTTCGTGACTTTCTACAAGGTCAAAGTCATGCCAAAATTTTCGTTCCCCCAATTCGAGGCCAAGGTCAAGGTCAAGGTCAAATCTAACCGCAGATTCGTGACCTACCACCTCGATATAGCCTTAGGACAAAGTTTGAGGACAATCGGTGAAGGTCGAATTTTGGCCAAAATTTTCGCCAAGGCCACCCCCTTGGTGTTTTTGAACGTCAAAAATCGATCTTCACCCATTGACCTCAAACTTTGTTCTAAAGTAATATCGGGGGCACTGATTACGATTCTGTAATCAGAAGTGACCTACACATCAGACTTTTTTTTAAAAGAATTTTTGAAATGTTGAAAATCGAACGAGCATAGCGAAATTTGAGTCGAAAATTCGAACTTCACCGATTTACCTCAAACTTTGCACTAAAGTATTCTGGAGGTCAAGGATCACGAATCCGAGGTCAAATTTTGAAGATAAATTTTACCTTAATTATTAAATAATTAAATTTATTAAAATCAGTTTAACACAGGCTTTTATGGACAGGCATTTTGACATTTACATTTTGACGCTGGCTTGCGAGATTTGAATTGGAAAACATAAACCCGTACCTCTATGCACAACTACATTTTCTCAGCTATCCATAGAGGTGCGAATCATGTTTGTGTGTGCAATGGGTGTCGCAAACTCGCGGTCACAACATGCGAAGGGTCGGCGTTACATGCTGAATTTGTCACTGTATTGCTACATATAGCCCATGTGGAAAAATGGACCGCCTTCTGCTCGTCAACATAGTTGAACATCAAAACAAATATTAAATAAAACACTAAGCGATGGGCTTTCATTTGATGTATGGCACGCTTGGATACAAAATAAGGGTGACCAAGAACACTCCGCAACAACCAGGCTGTTAATTCTATTATCGGTTCCCCTTTGTGCACGGATACCACATTTACATTTTGACTCTGACTTGCGAGATTTGAATTGGAAAACATAAACCCGTACCTCTGTGCACAACTACATTTTCTCAGCTATCCATAGAGGTGCGAGGACGTAGATCACGAATCCGAGGTCAGGTTTTAAAATAATTTTTTTCTTAATTATTGAAAAATTTAATTCATTAAAAATCAATTTAACCCAAGCTTCAATGGGCAGCTTCCAATTCCTCTGTTCCGAATTACACTAAATTTTGTCCTAAAGTATTATGGAGGGCGGAGATTACGAATCCGAGGTCATATTTTAAAATAATTTTTTTCTTAATTATTGAAAAATTAAATTCATTAAAAATCAATTTAACCCAGGCTTCAATGGTCAGCCCCCAATTCCAATGTTCCGAATTACACTAAACTTTGCTCTAAAGTAATATCGGGGTCACTGATTACGAATCCGAGGTCAAAATTGACATAGACCTCAAACTTTTTTTTAACGAATTTTTGAAATATTGAAAATCGAACCAGCCTAACCAGGCGAAACTTGAGTCGAAAATTCGAACTTCACCGATTCACCTGAAACTTTGCACTAAAGTATCTTGGAGGTCAAGAATCACGAATCCGGGGTCAGATTTGACCTTTAGGGTGACCTTGACCTTGTTATTGAGGATCGAAAATTTAGTATGACTTTGACCTTGTCGCAAGGTCAGAAGATATAAGCGGACGACCTTGACCTTTTGATATGTGATGACCCATTGACCTCTACGTTGACCTGTGACCTTGACCTTGACCTGTGACCTTGGGTTTAAAAACGCGATAGTACAATCGGAATGTCCTATCGCAAATTTGACCTTTAGGCCAAAAGTCAAAGTCAAGGTCATGGGTCGACGCATAGGTCAAAGGGTCATCACATATCAAAAGGTCAAGGATGTCCGCTTATATTTTGTGACCTTCCCACATGGTCAAAGTCATACCAAAATTTTCGTTCCCACAATTCGAGGTCAAGGTCAAGGTCAAGGTCAAATCTGACCGCAGATTCGTGACCTACGACCTCGATATAGCCTTAGGACAAAGTTTGAGGACAATCGGTGAAGGTCGAATTTTGGCCAAAATTTTCGACAAGGCTACCCCCTTTGGTGATTTTGGAGGTCAAAATTCGATCTTCACCCATTGACCTCAAACTTTGTTCTAAAGTAATATCGGGGTCACTGATCACGAATCCGACGTCAAAATTGACATTAACAGCGACCCTGACCTCGGAAATTATCCCTGAACGACATTTTAAAAAATGTCAAATTACATCTGCTTCTGTGACCTTCGATGACCTTGGATGGCCTTGATATTAGAACACACCATTGATTTTGACCTATACTTTTGTGAGGTGACCTTGCATTTCTCCTCAATGCCACCAAAAAATATATAAAATTTGTTCTTCTTTTTTTACATTTTTTATTTTTGTGACGTACATTTTACCTTGAGGTCAGATATGAAGATGTGAATCGAAAGAGAAAAAATACATAATGCATATATATTAAATGTTGTCTTCCAAAACGCTCTAAGTAATTTTTAATTTTTTTTTAAATTTTGTCGAAAATTTCAAAGTCCATTATTTAGGTCAGTTCTAGGTCCATCTCAAGTTGTGGGTCACGTCCCAGTAGAGGGTGCCGAGAACTGTACCACCACTCAAGATCAGAGTCCTAGCCCTCATGGTAAAGATTTTGTGACTTTGTTAAATTTTCGATTTTTTTCAAGGTCACTGTTAAGGTCAGGGTCATGTCGGAGGTCAGACATGTTCTAATATTTGTAGTACATGCCTTATGACCTTTCACAGGGCATAGGCCTGAAGTCGACGTCTTATTTTTCGTGACCTCAAAAATTTCCACATTTATGTCACGTGTCGCAATTTAAACAGAAATTACCCCTAGCACGTTAAAAGTAATCTTATCGCTCCGCCCTTGAGTCAGGCTTTCGAACAAGACCTCGTGGAGTAAAATGCGACAAAAACTTTTGAATCTAGAGCAATTTGACTTTTTGACAAAATAGATATGAGAAAATTTAACCCAGGCTTCAATGGGCAGCCCCCAATTCCACTGTTCCGAATTACACTAAACTTTGCTCTAAAGTAATATCGGGGTCACTGATTACGAATCCGAGGTCAAAATTGACCTTGACCTTGACCTTGACCTTGAAAAATAATATTATATGTCTCCAAACTGCAAAAATAGGTCAAATTTTCTAAAATTTCCGCAATAGCACAACACTAGGGCAAATGTTTGCTCCACAAAATTTGGGGTCATTCGTACGGTTGGCGGCCATTTTTTTTACAAAAAAGTTTTTCTTATGGCAATTGTCACTTAGTTGCAAAAATTGTATTTCCTTTATTTTCGAAAATTATTATGTTCCGAACGATCTAATGACCCTAAACTATTCCGACCGTCCAGGAGATTCGAAAGAGACCTTCCCGCCGAATTTTGGTTGCCTAGTTTGAAAACTGGGTCAAGGTCACGAAAAAAGTTTACTAGATCGCAAATCGAAATTTAAGCAAAAATGTTCGTTTTTTTTGCCATATGATAGATAAACATGTCTTGAGTGGCTAGCGTGCATGACCTTTCCCAACCCCGGCCTACTTCCGGTTGACCCAGATGTGAAAAGTTTTTGCTAAGTGACACTTCCAATTAACCCTAACCCTAGAAAATGAAAAAAATTAATTCGCGGAAAAAAATCTAGAAAAAAAAGTCCTTGACCAACTTCAACCAAATTTGGTGGTAAATTGCACACATTTAATAGCTAGCGATTCTCCAAGTTTGGTGATGATCGAACGGTAACTTTTGAATATGATTGATTTTGAATTTTATTTATGTAACTTGCATTTTGGCGTATTACAGAGTACTCAAAGATGCATAAGGCCATGTTATGTGACATACTAACCTTACTCATTTTTTTCACCAAAATCGCTCTATCTTCTAAATTTCAAAGGGACAACTTGCGTTTATTGTCGCATTATTGTCGCATTTAGCCCTCTGTCGCACCATAGTTGCGACATTGTTGTGCGACATGCGTATCTAGGCCATACCATATGCTTGGAAGTTGTCACTTAGCCGATTTTTTGAATTTAGCCCCCACTATGTTAAGTAGGTCAGACGGTCACGCGACTTTGGCTAGTAAGTAGGTCAGTAGGTCATCTACAATCTAGCATAAAAAAGACGCTTAACCCCCTGCTACTGCGCATGCCTGGGCGTGTAGAGTGCCATAACCGCAGCTAAGTGGTAAACTTCCAAGTTGGAATTTGTCACTTAGCCAAACAGGGGTGGCTAGTTAGGGTTAGGGGTTAGGGTTAGGGTTAGGGTTAGGGTTAGGGTTAGGGTTAGGGTTAGGGGTTAGGGTTAGGGTTAGGGTTAGGGTTAGGGTTAGGGGTTAGGGTTAGGGTTAGGGTTAGGGTTAGGGTTAGGGTTAGGGTTAGGGTTAGGGTTAGGGTTAGGGTTAGGGTTAGGGTTAGGGTTAGGGTTAGGGTTAGGGTTAGGGTTAGGGTTCGGGTTAGGGTTAGGGTTAGGGTTAGGGTTAGGGTTAGGGGTTAGGGTTAGGGTTAGGGTTAGGGTTAGGGTTAGGGTTAGGGTTAGGGGTTAGGGTTAGGGTTAGGGTTGGGTTAGGGTTAGGGTTAGGGTTAGGGTTAGGGTTAGGGTTAGGGTTAGGGGTTAGGGTTAGGGCTAGCCACCTTTCCAAATCTGGGTGGAAAAATTCCAACCCTAAGTGACCTTTCCATGACTAAGTGACCTGGGAAGTGACACTTCCAAATCTAAGAGAAAGTTCCATTGGAAGTGTCGTTTACAAGTGGAAATCGACCACTTAGATTAGGAGTATGGCACTTAGGGTTGAAAACTGTCACTTACAGATGGAAAGTGTCGGTTGGAGCACTATGTAGGTCAGCGTTCTGACCTATATGGCAAAGTAGGTCACATCAAGGTCAGCTATCTAGGCCTATTAAAAGTTGTCCTTGACCTATTTTAGGGGTGAGGGTTAGAGGTCAAAGATTGTGCTTTGCCTATACTTTAACATTAGGGCCTTATCTGGAAGTTGTCACTTAGTTGGACTTTGACTAATTTCGCATTGT
>JAVTVY010015653.1:0-48834 GCA_036873755.1 Hanleya hanleyi | reverse complement strand
TGCTACACAAAACGAGAGATCCTGAAGGATCTTGGCGCCCACCATTGTCCGATAATTGTAAGCTAATGACTAGAGGAACTTTTTGTCCATTGTTACTAAGAACAAACGATTGATTTGTAATTTTGTTTACAGAATTTCGAATCTGAGCGAAAAAGATTGAAAAAGGCCACTGAAAAACAGGAGTTTCAAGATTTCTAGAAACTGTACTTATGTCGGTTGTTATAATACAAGAGAAATGAGCAAAGTTAGTCTGAAAGTGAATGTACATGTATGGAGGATCCTTCGCCTTTGTTTTGTAGTATTTTTTTTATTTATTTTTTTGCACGTGTCATCATTGGGTACTGGAAGCGAAGACCAATCTCTTTGACACTTTGGCATGAGCTATGAAACATACTTAAGATTTTATAATCAGGAACGAATGCTAATTCTGTTCTGTTTATTGGGCTATTTTGAGATATCTCTTTTAAGATACCATGCTCGAAAATAGTAAGATGGTACAATACTTAATACTGAAGGGATCCGGTCTGCGCAGTAATGGGTATCTTGCACAACTAGACCCCAAGGGGAACCTGTGTATCAAATTTTAGAAAGATCCAAACAGTAGTTCCTGAGAAATCGCGATAACAAGGTTTCGTGGAGAAATCCAAGATGGCTGCCTTGTGGCCATATTGGATTTTCGATTCGGACCGAAAAATGTATCTTGCACAAGTAGACCCTTTAGGGAACCTGTGTACCAAATTTGAGAAAGATCCATACAGTACTTCCTGAGAAATGACGATAAAGTTTCATGGGGAAATCCAAGATGGCTGCCTGGTGGCCATATTGGATTTTCGAATCGGACCAGAAAAGGTATCTTGCACAACTAGACCCCAAGGGGAACCTGTGTACCAAATTTGAGAAAGATCCATGCAGTAGTTCCTGAGAAATCGCGATAACAAGGTTTCATGGGGAAATCCAAGATGGTTGCCTGGTGGCCATATTGGATTTTCGAATCGGACCAAAAAAGGTTTCTTGCACAACTAGACCCCAAGGGGAACCTGTGTACCAAATTTGAGAAAGATCCATGCAGTAGTTCCTGAGAAATCGCGATAACAAGGTTTCATGGGGAAATCCAAGATGGCTGCCTGGTGGCCATATTGGATTTTCGAATCGGACCAAAAAAGGTATCTTGCACAACTAGACCCCAAGGGGAACCTGTGTACCAAATTTGAGAAAGATCCATGCAGTAGTTCCTGAGAAATCGCGATAACAAGGTTTCATGGGGAAATCCAAGATGGCTGCCTGGTGGCCATATTGGATTTTCGAATCGGACCAGAAAAGGTATCTTGCACAACTAGACCCCAAGGGGAACCTGTGTACCAAATTTGAGAAAGATCCATGCAGTAGTTCCTGAGAAATCGCGATAACAAGGTTTCATAGGGAAATCCAAGATGGCTGCCTGGTGGCCATATTGGATTTTCGAATCGGACCAAAAAAGGTTTCTTGCACAACTAGACCCCAAGGGGAACCTGTGTACCAAATTTGATAAAGATCCATGGAGTAGTTCCTGAGAAATCGTGATAAGGTTTCATGGGGAAATCCAAGATGGCTGCCTGGTGGCCATATTGGATTTTCGAATCGGACTAAAAAAGGTTTCTTGCACAACTAGACCCCAAGGGGAACCTGTGTACCAAAGTTGAGAAAGATTCATGCAGTAGTTCCTGAGAAATCGTGATAACAAGGTTTCATGGGGAAATCCAAGATGGCTGCCTGGTGGCCATATTGGTTTTTCGAATCGGACCGAATAAGGTATCTTGCACAACTAGTCCCCAATGGGGACCTGTGTACCAAATTTGAGAAAGATCCATGCAGTTGTTCCTGAGAAATCGCGATAACAAGGTTTCATGGAGAAATCCAAGATGGCTGCCTGGTGGCCATATTGGATTTTCGAATCGGACCAAAAAAGGTTTCTTGCACAACTAGACCCCAAGGGGAACCTGTGTACCAAATTTGAGAAAGATCCATGCAGTAGTTCCTGAGAAATCGCGATAACAAGGTTTCATGGGGAAATCCAAGATGGCTGCCTGGTGGCCATATTGGATTTTCGAATCAGACCAAAAAAGGTTTCTTCCAAGCTGGTTGCCTAGGCCCATAAGGGGGACGAATCGGACCAAAAAAGGTTTCTTGCACAACTAGACCCCAAGGGGAACCTGTGTACCAAATTTGAGAAAGATCCATGCAGTAGTTCCTGAGAAATCGCGATAACAAGGTTTCATGGGGAAATCCAAGATGGCTGCCTGGTGGCCATATTGGATTTTCGAATCGGACCAAAAAAAGGTTTCTTGCACAACTAGACCCCAAGGGGAACCTGTGTACCAAATTTGAGAAAGATCCATGCAGTACTTCCTGAGAAATCGCGATAACAAGAATTGTTTACGGACGGACTGACGGTACTACCAACGGTTGGTACACAGTGGGACTTTTGACAATGCGGGTCTTTTTCAATTCAGCGCTGCGTGGCTCTCAAACATTTTCTCACGAATGACACGTTTTGTGGCCATTGTGTCCAAGTAAGTTTTCTCACGAATGACACACTGTGGCCGAGTACCTTCTGGGTCTTTTTTTTTAAATTCAACACTGTGTCCAAAAACAATGTCTAAAGTTTATTTTTGAACATCATCTTTCTCTGTCCATGGTCATGAACAGATGACCAGCAATGACAAGTCACACAATGCTATGGACATATAGACACACACTTCCTGAAACTTATGAAAGCCACACAAGTTCATGGATGTAATGGACCAACTATTACAAGACACACAATGCTATGGACATATAGACACACACTTCCTGGAACTTATGAAAGCCACACAAGTTCATGGATGTAATAGACCAACTATTACAAGACACACAATGCTATGGACATATAGACACACACTTCCTGGAACTTATGAAAGCCACACAAGTTCATGGATGTAATAGACCAACTATTACAAGACACACAATGCTAAGGACATATAGACACACACTTCCTGGAACTTATGAAAGCCACACAAGTTCATGGATGTAATAGACCAACTAGTACAAGACACACAATGCTATGGACATATAGACACACACTTCCTGGAACTTATGAAAGCCACACAAGTTCATGGATGTAATAGACCAACTATTACAAGACACACAATGCTAAGGACATATAGACACACACTTCCTGGAACTTATGAAAGCCACACAAGTTCATGGATGTAATGGACCAACTATTACAAGACACACAATGCTATGGACATATAGACACACACTTCCTGGAACTTATGAAAGCCACACAAGTTCATGGATGTAATAGACCAACTATTACAAGACACACAATGCTAAGGACATATAGACACACACTTCCTGGAACTTATGAAAGCCACACAAGTTCATGGATGTAATGGACCAACTATTACAAGACACACAATGCTATGGACATATAGACACACACTTCCTGGAACTTATGAAAGCCACACAAGTTCATGGATGTAATGGACCAACTAGTACAAGACACACAATGCTATGGACATATAGACACACACTTCCTGGAACTTATGAAAGCCACACAAGTTCATGGATGCAAGGGACCAGCTAGGACAAGACACACAATGCTATGGACAAATACACACACTTCCTGGAACTTATGAAAGCCACACAAAATGATGGATGTTATGGACCAGCAAAGACAAGACACACAATGCTATGGAAATACAGACACACACTTCCTGGAACTTATGAAACACACACAAATTGATGGACATTATGACCAACCAGGACAAGACACACAATACTATGGACAAATAGACACTTCCTGTAACTTGTGAAAGCCACACAAGTTGATAATGATATGGACCAGCTATAGACACACACTTCCTGGAACTAATGAAAGCCACACAAGTTGATGGACATTATGACCAACCATGACAAGACACACAATGCTATGGACATATAGACACACACTTCCTCGAACTTGTGAAAGCCACACAAATTGATGTACATTATGATCAACCATGACAAGACACACAATGCCATGGACATATAGAGACACACTTCCTTGAACTTATGAAAGCCACACAAGTTTATGGATGTTATGGATCAGCTAGGACAAGACACACAATGCTATGGACATATAGGCACACACTTCCAGGAAGTTATGAAAGCAACACAAGTTAATAATGAACAATATGACTAGCTATGACAAGACACACAATGCTATGGACATACAGACAACTTCCTTGAACTTATGGATGCCACAGAAGTTGATGGATGTTTTGAACCAGCAAAGACAAGACACTATGAAACTAGACAATTCTTGCACTTACGAAAGCCGCGCAAGTTAGTAATTAAAATTAGACCTAAATCGGAGTGTAGGTCGAACATCACCCTGTTCGGTTAGTCTCCATTAACCTTCTGCAAATTGACCAATTGGGGAGAGGCTAAATGGTCAGAAACTTTCCCTTGGGCACTTCCGTATTATCTCCAAATCCTACAGACAGACCGTCGGTGGGTAGAATGCACATCATGATTGGTCAGCTAGTTGCATCACAGAGTCCAAGTTTAGAGATCACTGCAGAACTCAGTTGTTAGACCTACACCACCGGTTTAAGTTAATTAGTCTGCTGCAAGGCCCACATGGCTTTTATTGTGGTACATTGAACCCAGTTCGTACTGGCCCATGATAGGTCTCCCCACTGTTCAGGTCAGGGGAATCCCGCTCTCTAAAATGGAGGTAAAAGGGTCGTTTTCGCTCAATAAATCAGTTCACATAATGAATTCAGCAAAATCCTCTGGAGGCACATACAGATATATCTATCCTCATTAAATGGTAGTAAAAAAGCAAATTGTCATCTGTCTAATTTGCATAGTAATAGGCCAAACATCCTTCGCGCCGTTTTAACAACATTGGCTGGTTTTTCACATGGCAAATTAATTTTATGACCTGGAACAATAGATAAATAAATGTGCCTGAAATGCATTGGTTAAGAAAGAATCAAAAGTTATTGAGCAAAAACGACCTTTTTTACCTCCATTTTATAGAGTGGGATCACCCTAACCTGCTGTTGTTCACGATGCTGGCTTGCATCGTCCCATCATTGTCTCGCTTTACAATCATGAGAAAATGCTTGTTCAGTGTTGTTGATGTATCAAAGAAAAAAACTAAAGAAACTGATCAAGCAAAATACATTTATTCAACATGAGCATTTCGAAGCTTCATTAATAAAAAAAAAAAGACAAATTTTTAGTCCTGAACACTACTCTGCATCTTTGTCTCCTCAAAGCGACTTGCACAATGCTGAATGGGACACCATTCTAACACCAATCTAACACCTGACCTGCCCAGGTTTCACGGAATTGCAACCACCTGCTTTAGGCCAAGCAACACCCCATGAACCAGTATGTCTTGCTTTCTAGTATTGTTTTGAATCGTTTTGGAAATTTTTTTTTCCACGGAATGCAATGGAAATTTCCATGCAATACAACATGAATTTGTCCAAAGACAAGAAAACCCTGCGAATATAGGGTATTTCACCCATTTTGATATCCCAAAATAACTTCTTTATCATCAAGATATTTTTATTCCAAATAGCCTAGCTAGATAATACTGATATCAAGCTTGCAGGACATGAAATACACAGTTGGCGATAACATGAAAAGTTATCCGATAGGTCAACACATTCTGTTCAGTACCGTTTTAGGAATTTTTTCATACCACTGTTGGACAACTTTCCATATTATCGTCAAAGATATATTCCTTGTGTTAAAACTAGAGCCTTAGGCACTGAAACGGGGCAATTTAAATGTCGAAATAGGCTGTTGGAATAATTCCACTAACTCTTTGATGTTCCATCCCATGGCGAAGAGCCACACAATTTTTCCAGTCTCACAATTCTTTCAACAAAGATCTTTAATGAATTAGTGTAATTGTACATGTATATATTAAAAAAAAATGGTGACAGATGGGACAAATTCCTAATTTATTATGAAACCGACTTAATGATATGATAAATTATGTCTTTATAGGGGATTAAAGGAAGCATATATCCTTCAGCAGTAAATGACAAAAAAATCAGTATTGGGATACAATGTAATGAAAGTACTCAAAGTACTGATGTCTGGATCGGCAATAATGGGTATAAAGTTTCAAAACGTTTCAGCGGACAGCAGATGTATGGATACATGTGGAGGTTTTATTCAAGTTGTGGACGAGTCTGTTTGGGAAATCACATTAATATCGCAGATATTGTCAAGTTACACGTAGTAACCAGCCAGTCCGTTCAATCAGTAAGTTCAGCTCAAAGTCTCGAATAAAATATGTTCAGATTGAAATATGTTCAGCTTGAAGTATGTAAAACAGTGGAACTCCAAGTACATTCACCTCCAAAGTCTTCAAAACGTACGTTCAACTTCAAGTACGCTCACCGCCTGGTAGTATGTTCAACTCCAAGTATGTTTGGCTCCAAGTGTGTTCAACTCCAAGTATGTATGTTCAACTCCAAGTATGTTCAGCTCCAAGTATGTTCAACTCCAATGTCTCCAATAATTATGTTCAACTCCAAGTATGCTCACCACCAAGTCTTTGTATGTTCAACTCCAAGTACGTTTAACTCCAAAGTCTTGAATAAAAGTTCAATTACGTTCACCTCCCAAATCTTTAATAAGTAGGCTTTGTCAACTCTCAATTAAGTTCAACTCTCAAGTATGTTCGAATCCAAGTGTTTCATAATTTGCAAATGTGTAAAATGTGTCACTCCCAGGTTTCCAAATTAGGGTTATTATATGATGGTGATACAGTATTATACAGTACTAGAAAAAAAAAACTCTGTTAAAAATTGACCTATAAAATTAATCGACAGAACTATTACTAAATTAATGCAGACGAATCAAGACAATTGATGAAGCAGGGTATAATTATTTTGAATTACCATACGGTACCAGTAGGTGTTAATACAAGGGCATTTAATATAATGCGAGCGTTGTTGTTGTTAACATTTACCCAGACCATGCGTTTTCAACTCAAGTTATAAATTTTCTGCAAACAATCAGGATCCACTTAATATCATTTAGCTTAAGGTGTACGCCGTACCCTAATCATTATTTGTTAACACAAAGACAGATTACCTGCCAAATTATGTTGTTGTTGCTGGTGTCAAACTTTTTCAAACTAAATTATGTACGCATTGATCGTGCAGCAACAACAACATGAATTTTCGCACAAATTGTCTCTCCAACGCTATCGTTGTCAACAAACAAATTACGAACTATAAACACCAGGCATATATAAGTAATCTTGAGAACTTATCACAAACTCACGCAGCTCTTTCCAAATATCCTTTCCAATGACGCAAACACCGCAGACGAATTGAACAAACACCACGAGGCAGGCAGCTTTCCGCAAAATGGTACATCTTCAGAAAATTTATGACCTAGGCCTATCCCAAAGTTCACAAGATCATTATTATTTAGCATCATCAGATAAACAAGACTAGTACGATCAGACAACATGAAGGCGAAAATACTGTATAATTGACGTAATTCGTTGTTTTCCGCGTTTCAATGGTTGATCTTCAATGCAGAATCTAGGTCAACTAAATTTATAATGTCTGCTGCTTCAAACGAGTAGGCCTACAAGTACATGTACGTTCAGTTTTATTTTTTTAACAACAAAACTTGCATAAAGTTAGCAACAAAAGTACATATCATAGGGCGTATGAACAGTACTATGTATTGAATGAAGAACAGAAATGCTGCAAATCCCCTGACCTGATCATGAACATGTCACGCTAAGAACCTTGGAATAGGTCATAAATTTTCCGAAGATGTACCGTCTTGCCAGCTTTCCACCACATTACCAGGTCGGCGGAACCAGACAATGCAGACCAAAAAAATAGTCCACGGATTCAAGCAATGCCTGGGCGATGAAATGAATATGAAATACTCTCAAATTCAGATTTTGTCTTATTTCTAGTTAACATGAAACGATTACGACTGTTTTCTCTTCACTTTCTGGTTGATACCCTGATATGTGACAAACACAAAGTGAAAATCACTGGCGGATGGCTACAGGTAAACCCAGGGTCACGGCATTATAGTGCACGTACACATTTGCATATATTTCATGAGTGGCAGCATAGTCTGGTCGACACCGCTTCGCGGTGGCGATCCAGACAACAACAAAAATAGTCCACGGATTTAAGCAATCCCTGGGCGAAGAAATGAATATGAAATACACTCAAATTCAGATTTCGTTTTATTTCTAGTTCACATGAAACGATTACGACTGTTTTTTTCTTCATTTTCTGGTTAATACCCTGATATAAGACTCAACACAGTGAAAATCACTGGCGGAGTGATACAGGTTAACCCAGGGTCATCCCATTATAGTGCACGTACACATTTGCATAAATTTCGTGAGTGGCAGCATAGTCTGGTCGACACCGCTACGCGGTGACGATCCAGACAAAAACCTTATCATTAAGATGGGAAGAGTCCTCTCATGGTATCATCTTATATATACATGTACCTCCTGCTGTCAGTACACTCCCAGTTTGGGAGATTACAGTCAAGTGATAAAGTAAACACTGAATTACTGGATCGTGGAGCTAAGAAATTCTCCAGCCGGTACATGTAGGTCAATTATATTTAAACAGGATGCCTGTAATTGACCCTATCCAGCCAAGTGAACCAAGGCAAAGGGTCTTGAGGGGTAAGCTTAAATGGCGAAAATTCCAAACTGTAACTCAACACACATATTTCATGAAAATGTAAATGAATACAGGCAAAGTGAAATATCCCATTGTTTTCTACAATGAATTACAATTATACTGGTATTATTTAATACTAAATTACTGCCCAAACATTAGTCCCACAACATCACTCAACATGTGCCTCTCAAAATCTGTGGTTTAGCAGACGACATATTTTGAGCACGAAAGTAGTGCCACTGGAAAATGAACGAAAACATGCATAAAATTAGATAAATGGAAATGTAACTTAAACATATCAGACCTGCAACTATACGCAAACATTAAGAACACAGAAACCTGGACACTCTAAAGAAGGAAGATTCAGACCTCTTTCTTGTCGTGTAAGAACTCTATCTTTTGCTGTGTTAGCAAGACACAGAGCTGGTGCTCAATTTTTTCGGACTACAAGACAGGACCATTAGTCCCTACGGGCCTACATCGCCCCGTGAAAAAGCACCAGTTATGATCCTGCTGCTGTGGGGGACGTGGTCCACCCCACTAATGTTGCGGTATACAAATGAAAGCTCGTTTGAAAAAAAACGGACGAAGAGCATTTCCCCAGATAATTTTGTAACACATAATTTGGTACTCACAGGGCACACCATGGAGTGGGGTTTTATTTGACGGGAAGCAGCGATGTCGCCTCGACATTGGGGTTGGGGAGGCTCTAATAAATTACGCCAAAAGTCGTCAACGGGGTTGAGACAGGGAATTATTTTGTCGCCTTTTGGCGTCATTGGTACCGAATGAGGAAGCAAATTCTTTTTTGAGATGCAAAAATGGGTCTCCATGATTCACCAACACAACCAAAATCTTGTCAATTCTTTGCCTACCTTGCAAGATCATTATACCCAAATTTCATTCAAATCAAACATGTTGTTCAGAACATATGATACACATGTTTACCTGCATTCATGTCTATAGTGCCACCTAGTGATGACGAAATGCCACGAAAAAGAAGCGGGTGAAATCTAAAGCCGTAGGGAGATGGCACATAAGCGTTCAATGGAAAAAACTTCAATCATGATGATAGTTATGGAGGTTTTGACGTTAAGTCAGATAAATGAGATTTTTCATTTAAATTGCAATTTGGTTCGCACAGAAAGGGAATTATCATGTTGGCAATCCTATATTTATGCTTGGCAACCTAGAATAGAACAGTTTTTAAATATTTCTCCAAGTGAATTTTCATTTCACAAAAAACTTTTTTTTTGAGACGCAAAAAAGTTGCCTTTATAATTATGCCAGCTACACCAAAACCTTTTTTGAACATTGACTATCCTTCAAGACCATTGTAATAAAATTTCAAAGAAATCAGACAAGCCATTCAGACGAAATCGTCACAGAACTGTTTACATATGCCCTGACTACAACGCCACCTAGTGGTGAGCAGCGGGTATCGAAACACAACCAGACAAATTTCCCAGGCCTAAGGAGATAGCACACCAAGTCTGACCCGAAAATATTTAACGGTTTCAGAGATATTCACATTTAAAGTCGCAGCGGCGGAGCAGTTTCTCATGAAAACATAAAATGCTCTAATAACATACCACCACCTTCATCAAATTTCTCTGCATTCGCTCAAATCTGGCTCATCTTTGTGGAGAAATGGACGAGGAACTCTTACTGGACATCTTTTGTTGAAAACTGGATAAAGAACTCCTCTCCATAAATTATTTCTCATACATGTATCACGATGTTGTGCAGGAAATCAAATCCGCTCAGCCGTCTTGCACCTAAGTTGCGCCATTCATAACCTTTTGGGAACCTCCATTGAGAGATGTCCCATTGGTCCCCTCAATAGAATTCCACTCGACAGTTCCGAATGTGGCTGTCACAGTACAATCTCATATTCGGCTATTTCAATATTCACAGCTGGCTCTTCCACGTACACTGGAGGTAGCCGCGCCATAACAATATGTGAAGTTCATCGCAAGATGGATGTGTGGGTGATATATCTCAGATTTCCTGAACATTTGTCATGTTGGAGGTGAATCAACATCGTGACACAAGAAATAATTTATGGAGAGGAGTTCTTTATCTAGATTTCTACAAAAGATGTCCAGTAAGGGTTGGAGGAGCTGTCCTGAGCGCATGCATGCAGAGCAGTGTGACGACAAACAGAACAGTAGGACATACAGATCAGGACTCCGTTGTTAAATGTCACAATGTACAACTAAGTGAACTTTTACTTTCTATTCATTGCCGACACTTTTTTAACGATCAGGGGCCAGGTGCGCCTGAAAAGCTCCCCCTCATTATTCCGACTTTCTTTAATGGCTTTTAAGCATGCCGCTTTTCCTGGTGTGATCTTTTTCAGTAGGTATTCATTTAGATACCGACTGATTTCCTCTTGTTCTTTTTCAGTCCACCGTAACCTATTTGCGGTGTCTTTGGTCTTCCGTCTCTTTGGGGGTGTGGATTCTTCTTCGTTTTCATCTTCGGTGGATGCTTCCATCTCCTGATGTTCATTTGCTTTATTTTGTGTGGAACCTTGTACCTCAGTCTCCGTTTGATCTTGAACCCCAGCATCCTCTTTAGCTTGTGAGAATACAATGTCTGTAGAATACATGAAAGAAGGAATAAATTCATCTGGCGGTGCTAGAATACCCATACTCTGAAATAAAGATTTAATGTATTTAGTCAAATTTTAAAAAACGGTGTTAGTGCTTCATAGCTTATAATCTAAGAGCATGACCGAGGTTTACAGGTTTCTGGTGACAATGAATTGTCCAATTTTCCCATAGTATATACACACAGGCAAACTTCCAAGTGGTTGTGAACAGATTGTACCTGTAGGAAAGGCCAATGGGCCTATTCGTCATGTAAGGAAAACACAATAAGTGACTACATGTAGGGAACCATGGTGCACCTGGAAAAACTACCTGGCAAGCTGTATTGCACACCGTGTTCCCTGTTTGAAGATTCTTACATGACGAAATGCCCGGCCAATGACACCGGTTTGTTATCAGTCAGTAACTAAACACTACCACAAGTACAGTATTGTGCAGTTCTGAATTGAGCAGTACTGTTGAGTTACGAAGTGACTGGTACTGAGCAGGAATCGATAGGCAACTGGTTGGCACTGCCTGGTGAGTAATGTGTTGTAAGTTCACAATGCAGTAACCAATCTGACAGCTATCAACTGGTCACACAGCTCGACAGTACAAATCAGTTTCTAACCGACCAGTACTGCAAAGGGACCTTTTCTAGTGGTAGCCGTTCAGTGGTGTACCACTCCATACCACAAGTGAACTGTTGTGTATATTCTGACCTGGAGGCGTCAGTCTTCACCTTGAAGTAATAGTATCTTCTGTGATTCCATAATTTTTTTTACTCACCAGACCATCCTATATCATTGAGCTTCCTTCCTTTGAACTTCTCCGTTAGATTTAGGTCTTGTACGAGTAGGAGTTTCCCAATTTCAACCCTCTCTATAAAGCCTGACATTTGGCGATAATGTTCGAGATGAACGCGCTTGGTGTGTCCCAGGTGCTTGCACAACCATTGTAGTTGGTTGTTTTCCAAGTTGATAACCTGAAATTACACATGTAATGAAAAGAAAAGTATTAATTTCTCGCCACTGAGACTGGAAAAAGGTATGGTACCGTTCCTAGACAGAGGCTCTTAAAAATAGATGCATGAAATATAATTCAACAGATTATGCCAAGATCGCATCTCCAGAAATAGCGACATGAAAAAATTCTGCAACCACACATTCAATTGACACCACCAGTAAATCAAGCCCACCTGAGAGAGAGTGGCCGTGTATTTTCTAAGGGCTACACTGGTAATCCTCTCTGGAGCACGGAAGTTCAGGCTATTACAAATTTTACTCATGGATTCGTAACATCGTTTTGGTCCCAATCCTGCAAATGTTTAAAGCAAATGTCAGTTACAATTAACAAGCTGAACTTCTGTTCAGTTATACAGCAATGTATATGAATGTGCAATGTTTTTTTACAGACATCATGAATTACTGGGTTCTCCTAAATTGTGGCTTTATCCCATTTCAACCTATTATACAGTTTTGTAGCAGTTGTAGCAGTTTTGTTGCCGAAATATGTGGCTACATTTGTAGCCAAAAAAAGCCAGATCTTTGCTGTTAGACAGGCTTTTTTTTAACTTTGAATTCTCTTACCAGAGGTTGGAAACAAGAAGGTATTCTTGGGATGGATGCCAGCTTCTCTTCGAATATCAGCTTTTGCTAACCATGATAATGGGGCCTTCGTATCCTCAGGTACAAGGACTGGCACTGGTTTTCCTCGCTGCAGGGAAGACAAATAAAGCAAATAACAATCCACCAGGGTACAAGGGCTCGGTTCATATAGAATAATATACTAGTTGCTACAATATATGTGTGGTTGGGGGGGGGGGGGGGAAGTTCAATATTAAAGTAAATTTTAAGCCAAGGCCATCCACAATACTAATTTTGTAGGTAGATAGTCACAAAGATATTTTTTAATAAATATTTTTTAATACAGTGTAACGTTGCTATAACACTGTTATTGGAGGACCAAATTTGAACCACCTTATAGATTTTTAGCCTCATGAAAGTGTTGAAATAATATGCATTTGTTAATTTGGGAGACAAAAGCCCCCACCTTATATCAGAATCAGCGCTGTATTGAGGCACCTCATAGTGAGGCTAGACTGTATTACTGCTGAGAGCACAGAAATAAAAATACAATGCCTACCAAAAACTGTTGTTTTTTTTACTGGAAAATATAGGGCTACAGTAAACAACTATTGATGTGGATGGCCAAAGGAAGACGGCCTGTTTGATGATGACCATGAAATTTATTACACGAAACCGAATATGCTTAGAACGTTTCCACAAGCCCAACATTTTAATCTGGGATCTCATCTTGCAACGCTTCCCTGATACATTCTGCTAAAGTGGTATCCAAAATTGTACCTTTCCTCTGACAATCAAAAGGTCCTGGGATTTTAAAAGGTGCTGTTCCAAAGGAGACAGTTCACCGATAAGGCTTTCATCCACATCACTCAGCTCTTTTCTGAGGCCAGCATAATCCTTCAGTCTGAAAAATGGGAATATCAGGTCATCATTTAATCATCTGGTTAGAAAACAAGCTCCTGAAATGTATAACCTGGTCTCATATTACTGTCTAAACATACTTTAATGTTACCAGGAATCACATTCGGGATGTCGTTGCAATGTACATAAACATGACCACATAAAGACCAATTCTGTCCAGATTGCAGCATTACAAAATTTTGAAAGTAAAAAAACAAAATTAAAATAAACTATGCGTAGTTGCACCAATATTTAACATATTTTATGAAATGCCTTTTACAAGGCACTTTCCCAGGTTTTCATTGAATTACTCCTGGAGACTATGCTATTTGGTGTAAGACCAGTCCCTCCTAGACAAACTTGGTGGCTTACATGTGCCCCATCACTTGAAGGGTTGAAGCTTAGTGTTATCAAAAGAGGTATGTCAAACTAAAACAGAGCAAAAGAAGGTATAATTTGACCCATCAACTGTCTTTCTTGTCGACTCCAAGCTGTCATAGCATTTTAAAGAAATAGTGCCTATATTATTGTAGGACTACAATTCTGGTCAGAATATAATATAATTCTTTAAGTCAAGAATACATGAATGCTTCTGTAATTGTTACCTGATGGCATCCATTTCCCCTGATCTCCTTTTATTGTAGCAAAGAAGCCTGGTCTGGACAAGCTCTACAACAGAAGCATAGGCAAGTTTGTCCTTCTTCAATTCCAAAGTTTTCAGCTTGCTACTGACATGCTCACAGAGAGTTTTCACATCCTCTGGACTTGGGATTTCGTTTACTTTGGTGAACTGCCTCTCCATCAGTATAGTGCGTGCCAGTTTGGTGATTCGCTCTCCCCACTCCATTTGAAGGAGTTGCAGGAAGTTTTTACACTCCTTGGCTACTTCTGGACTACCTGCCTTCTTCATGATGAAGGACCACTTCATGTTGACAAGTTGTTTTATATCATACTTCAACTTGATTGCATTGGATGGTGCTCTAAGATCTTCTTCGTCATCCATATATGGCAGTGCTACTCTTATCGCTGCTCGTGCACAATGATCAAAATGCTGTGGCTTCAGGTAGTCCCACATTGTGTTTTCACAAACCCCCAAGGAAGCCTCTTCCCCTCCTGTGCCCGACTCCTTTCTCAGTTCTATCAGAAATCGAGCATTGAGCCTCATTGCCTGTGATGAATAGTATTTTCGTTTTGCTCTGTTGTCACGGTTACGTCGCAGCCAAGACTCCCCAAGTGCAACAATCAAAGGATCTCCCTGTGCAATGCGGGTTATTTCGTCGCAGATCATGATGCTGAAAACCTCGTCACGCAGCAGGTCTGAAGCCGTTGATTTGAAGCGACCACACATAACATCCGACTGAATCTGAAGCATCCTTTTACTCTGCGTCACGGAGTACAGTGGACTCGTCATCTTCAAGATCTTCAGCAGAATCATTATCTTCATCAGACTCTTGAGTCTTGTCAGTTTCACCATCGACCAGTACTATCATTTCAGTGTTGGGGAGTTCACTGTTACATGGATCTCTGTACTGTCCCCTTCTGTTTTCAGATGGTCCCGGATCTTCAACATTGATAGCTTTCTGTTCATCTCCAGGTGTAGGATTGCTGAAATCTCTGTCCTCAAATGCATCATCCTCCACACTATCAAGCATACCAAAGATGTCCTCTTCAAGGACCTCAGGTGAAATGCTAGCATCCTCAAAAGAGTTATGCTCCTGTTGTTGACACTCTAGTTCTAGAGATGTCGGTTCTTGCTTCAAAATTTTGAGTGCTGGAAAATCTTCCTCCTCACTATCACTACTCTCACTTGATGGTAAATAGTCATCATCGCTTTCTTCTATGTCCAGCTCATCGTCTTTCTCGTCCCTACATATTTTTGTGATGACGTACTGTCCATTGATAATGCAGCCCCTTCCCAAAGGGATACATTCAATCTTTCCCATGGTTGTTTGTGCTACAAATGGTAAAGCTTCACCTGAAGTCTCTGGGATACAGTCAATCTTCTCCATGGTTGTTTGTGCTACAAATGGTAAAGCTTCACCTGAAGTCTCTGGGATACAGTCAGTCTTCTCCATGGTAGTTTGTGCTACAAATGGTAAAGCTTCACCTAAAGTTCCTGGGATACAGTCAGTCTTCTCCATGGTTGTTTGTGCTAAAAATGGTAAAGCTTCACCTGAAGTCTCTGGGATACAGTCAATCTTCTCCATGGTTGTTTGTGCTACAAATGGTAAAGCTTCACCTGAAGTCTCTGGGATACAGTCAGTCTTCTCCATGGTTGTTTGTGCTACAAATGGTAAAGCTTCACCTGAAGTCTCTGGGATACAGTCAATCTTCTCCATGGTTGTTTGTGCTACAAATGGTAAAGCTTCACCTGAAGTCTCTGGGATACAGTCAGTCTTCTCCATGGTTGTTTGTACCACAAATGGTAAAGCTTCATCTGCAGTTCCTGGGATACAGTCAGTCTTCTCCATGGTTGTTTGTGCTACAAATGGTAAAGCTTCACCTGAAGTCTCTGTTATACAGTCAATCTTCTCCATGGTTGTTTGTGCTACAAATGGTAAAGCTTCACCTGAAGTCTCTGGGATACAGTCAGTCTTCTCCATGGTTGTTTGTACCACAAATGGTAAAGCTTCATCTGCAGTTCCTGGGATACAGTCAGTCTTCTCCATGGTTGTTTGTGCTACAAATGGTAAAGCTTCACCTGAAGTCTCTGTTATACAGTCAATCTTCTCCATGGTTGTTTGTGCTACAAATGGTAAAGCTTCACCTGAAGTCTCTGGGATACAGTCAGTCTTCTCCATGGTTGTTTGTACCACAAATGGTAAAGCTTCATCTGCAGTTCCTGGGATACAGTCAGTCTTCTCCATGGTTGTTTGTGCTACAAATGGTAAAGCTTCACCTGAAGTCTCTGTTATACAGTCAATCTTCTCCATGGTTGTTTGTGCTACAAATGGTAAAGCTTCACCTGAAGTCTCTGGGATACAGTCAGTCTTCTCCATGGTTGTTTGTACCACAAATGGTAAAGCTTCATCTGCAGTTCCTGGGATACAGTCAGTCTTCTCCATGGTTGTTTGTGCTACAAATGGTAAAGCTTCACCTGAAGTCTCTGTTATACAGTCAATCTTCTCCATGGTTGTTTGTGCTACAAATGGTAAAGCTTCACCTGAAGTCTCTGGGATACAGTCAGTCTTCTCCATGGTTGTTTGTACCACAAATGGTAAAGCTTCACCTGCAGACCCTGCACCTTGTCTAACCCATTCCAAGTCTTTCAAAAAACACTTCAATGTGTCCTTCTTTTGTTTTTTCTCCAGAAACTCTGAAAATGGAAATCAACTTTACAAGATGAAATCAGAATAACTGGATGAAATCAGAATAACTGAGGTGTGATTGCCACATTTATTCTGATTGAAAAACTAAAAATTCATCAAAATATTTCAATCGATAACCAAGATATTACACTGCAAAAGATTGAGACTCGGTACAAATTTGGTATGCAAATGAGCCTTGATAAGGTCACACAGTGAGCCAGAGATAATTAGATGAACAAATGGTGAAATATTGTCTTTTCAAAAGTGATTCTGATTCTGCATTCCATCAGCATTGGGTGCATGGGTTGTGGTGTATCACTTTTGGTTATCAGTGATTTCCATAGCAACATGTAACCAAGCGTTAGATTTCAGAAACAAAGAGTTCGGTTGATATTTTCAATGAATATAGATTGCATAGACCTTATAGATTGCATAATTAGAATTTAATAACCTGTGGCATTTTCAAGATAAAGCCCTAGGTAATCTGTTGCTAACCACACTTCCAACAAAGGTTATGTGTAACCCGGCAGCTCGCTGTTTTGGGTTTTGTCAATAACATGCAGCTTCGCATAAACATCGAGCCCTTCAGGTTGCACATCACTGGCAATGACAATACACATTGTTATAAAAATTTGACTTCTTTGTCAGTGATGAAGTTGGATTGAAAGATGAACTATATTATAAAACTTGAAATAAAGATTACCTTTTTTTTCAAAAGTAAGCTTATACATGTCATTATGAATACATGTACAATTGAAATTTGGTCTGAGATGTGGATGTGAAATGCCTGGAAAAATATAATAATTATCGACTGGTTTAATCTTTCCGAGTCCAAAAGAAGTCAAAATTATTCTAAGTACAGCCTAAACAAATGCACCAAACAATTAATGCAGGTAAGGCATAGTGGAAAAACAAAAACTAATTCAATATAATCTGACTGCAATATAAGGCAGAATAAAAAGCGTTCTGTGTTTCTGGTCAACGATTTTACTACCGACCCCAAAGCTTTTTCAGTAAAAGTTTGTTTTTCAAGATACAATGTTTGCCAGAAAAATGCACCTGTCAGTATCAGCTGCCCATCACTTGTCTATTGATGGTTCATTAAGTTGCATTTTCAGTTACTTTTCCACTAAGGACTGCCAGAACTTCTATTGAACAGTTCAAAATTGTTATGAACACATCATGAATCAGGTCATCATTTTGCAAATCTAGTACAAATTTTATAAAAATCAATGTCCATAACTACCTACCCTTCATGTATTTTATTTTTTCCCTGTAACCAGAACCACAGAATATTTTAACTTGGCCTAAATAGCCACCAGGGGGTTAATATAAAACAATACTGTAATAAACTGCTCCCTTCAATGCAATCAACAAGCAGAGGTTGTTATTGTGCTCTTAACATAAAGATGAAAATGAACAAGAACTTAACATGGTTACAAAGCCGACATTGCCAGGTGAACTATTCATAGAACCGTTACACAACAAAACAGGAGTCATTTTCATACATAGGGGTGTTGATCTATGTGACCTTGAAATGATGGAAAGTATCAACTTCCATATAAACAGAAATACTTTCCCTGTTGGGATAAATTTTGCTTTGGTCTAAAAATTCCAACTTGAAAGTGCAGACTGCATCTTAGATAAAAGAAAACCAAGGTTTGTATATTTCTTCAAATTCACCAAACAAAGTAGGAATGTACATGTACTAGGCTAACAAATGCCCTGTGACTGCAATCAGTCAATGCGAGTGCTACTGGAAATTAGTAGTGGTATAACTTGTATAAATAGTTCACCTTGGGATTTCAGTCATAACACAGCTTATTTGCAACCAAGTCAAATGATGGAAACTTGGAACAGGAAGAAAGATAGTCATCGCTTTTACAAACTGATTTCACTTGAAATATGGAAAGTTGGTTATTATCTTTCTTATTACTACCATCACACTTTTTCAGTTTGCCCGTCAAACTTTTCAACAGGAATTGACTTTTTAGAAAAAATTCCCATGTGATACAATCAGCACACACCCCTCGGCCAATTCGGCCATTGATGAAGTGTACGGTGTGATTTTAATTTCCAGTGATTTATCTCTGATGGATAAACAAATTTTCTGAAGCATTCATATACTGAATTAATATGCCCACATGGTTGCTAAAAAAATTAATATAATTTCACCCTACTCAGGTTTGTAAGATATCGACTTCTATCTTTCTTGGGAAACGGAACTTCAAACAAATCCTACCCACTGATTCCATCTCATAATTGGCCTTTTCAAATGGTGTAAGGTTTGTTGTCTTAATTCTTAACCTGTTAAAATGTATACCACATATATATATGTTCTTTTTCAAGGAAATTTACAAATATCAACAGGCTTGAAAAGTGTTACTTTCAAAAAATTTGATTCACAACAACTTAGGTACATGTTGGTAGGTGGGAAAATAATGAAGAAATGAGATGAATTATACAACACTGAGACTGTAGCAGATACGTGTATGGTATACAATAGTGTTCTCCACAGATGATGAGGAAGAGCGTTTTGGTTCAAAGTCACACTCAAGAAAATTTTACTCATATGGTGACAGCCAGTTTTAGTGGTGGAGCAGGTGTACCCGGAGAGAACCACTGACCATCGGCAAGTAACTGGCAAACCTTCACACATGCATCAGAAAGGATCGAACTCATGCCGGCTCAGCGGTGTGAGGCTAGCATCACCAGCACCACAGATTTTAGTCTTGCACCAAGAACAGTGAATCCTGTATGAGGGCATTCAAGTATTACATACTAGGCGACGGGGGGGCTAAAATCTGGATTTTTTCCTTTGTATGCTGGGTTAAAAGTTGGGTATGGTAGGGTAAAAAATTCAACAACAAAATTCAAGACTGACTGGTTCATCAAGTTTTAAAACAAAAATTTAGTAAATTGATGTTATTTAGCTTTTCTATCTGGTCAGGCTTTGGATAATTGGATTACACCGGTTTTACTGAAAAAGCATATTTTCTTTGACAGCAAACAACCAGTTGGATAAATTAATTTCATTCTAGGTGTCAGGGAGTAAATCTCAATGTAAAGTTTGGTTTAAATCAAAGAGAACAAGTGAAATTCCTCATATTAACAATAAAAAACTTTCATTACAAAAAATACAGAACATCTATATGTACATGAGTAATAGTTCAGCCACCTAAAGCATTATTATTATTCATCATATTGCTGAGATACTTGGCACACATGACCTGAAGGAAATCATAAATACTATACAAGTTATTCTGATGAAAGTTTTAACAAAAATACTGGAAGCTCTAATTTTCATGACTTGTCAGAAAGCAGGCGTATTCACTATCAGTAATGCAAGTTTATACTTACTGGGCATTGTCACATTTGCAGAAAACAGTTGCATGTTTTCCTTTAGTTTCTAGAACTTGTACTGGCCACTTTACCCCTGTCCCAGGCAGCTTTGCCCAAGCAAACATCCTTTCTGCAAACAGAAGTAAACAAACCAGTTTCTCAGTGGACATGGTGGAATCTAGTGGAGTCGACAAAATGGTCGATATTTTCAAATTTACCATGCATGAAACCTAATAAAAACCATACATAAATTGTTAGCTAAGTCGGTCTTGATATTCTGGATGTAAACTCCATATTCTGTCTTAATTAGAAGAATGAAATCGGGAGAAAGACATTTAAAAAAATAAATCAATCAGAAATAACGAGAGGGGAGCTTTTCATAAAATATCACCGAGAAGGCATGGAAGGCCCTCAGAAAATATAAAATACTCACGGAAAACCCCATCAAAATATATGATTCTTTGGTATATTTTAAGTATAAAAGCACAGTTTATCTTTCCATAGTGTTGATTACGATGAAATCATCGCAACAAACTTTATATTCACATAATTCTATCAACTTCTGTCGCCAGCATCGAAATTACGTCGTTTTAATTTCCAGCACAATGTATGGGCCAATGAACGACCTTTATTTCGGCCACGTAATGGCTTTATCAAATCGCGGGACTCATTGCTTCCAGCTCTATGACAGGGATATCCCTCTATCGTTTCCAAATCTGTCATCACGTGTTTTCATTGGCCATGCAAAAATTTAATGACTATTTATCGAAAGAACAAGGATTCCCCTTGAAAACGATACCTCGATCTTTCGAAATGGCGGTCAGATAACTGAACACGACCATGCAACAGCAAAAATAAACCACGTATTTCGAGCGTTATTTCACTGAAAATCGTTGTTTTGGGTGATAAATAAGGTCAATGTAGCCTCTTACAATAAAATGTATTTACAATGACAATATTAAAAATAAATAAACATAGACCAAACTGTTATGAACCGGCTTCTACGAAAGGCAAATCTGGACACACACGTATGAATGATATTTTCGCTCATAAAACGAGAGTTTAATAGTGTAATACATCATAAAAATGAGAACTTCTGCAGTGCACCATAAAGAAGAAACCAGCGGCCGAACAGCTAATTACCTAACTTGAGCATAAATAATCCATAATCATAAAGAAGATATTTTATGAACAGAAAACTAAAGTTTGAAATTGACTTATGCTCCATGAAATTAGGTACATGTACATACCCTTAAGAAGATATTTTATGAACAGAAAACTAAAGTTTGAAATTGACTTATGCTCCATGAAATTAGGTACATACCCTTAGAAGAGTGTTTAATTTACAGATTCAATATCGGTTAGTTCTTCAGCATTGTCGGAGTCCTGAGACTGTGCTCGTCTACGTGTTGATGGGGATTGCCGGATATTTTTCAGGTAACAAACGCAAAATAGAATATGACGAAAATAGGCTAATGTATAGACTAAAATAAGGAAGAAAACCAAAAGGATTGCACGTACAGTGAAAAAGGCAGAAGAGAGAGATGGAACATAGAAAGCAACAAACTCAAGAGCCAAAAACAAAACAACAAATACAGAAAAGAAAAAAAGAAGAAATCGGACTTTCGGATCCATCATGGGAGAGGGGAATTTGCTTTAATCTGGAAAGATACAAGATATAAATTACATAAATCAGATTTCTGGTCAATGCTCTCCTCATAGTATGGAAACAATAGATAAGCGAAGAGGTTTTCTGTGGGTTTCAAAATGTAAAGGTCGTTTTTGCAAGTCCAGTTTTCGACACTCAAAAATACAAAATTCAAAATACTTTCCGCTCTAAACATCAAAACTTTTTATACTGTGATGAGTGTAAAACCATTGACAGTATCTCAAATTTCATGTCCCGACTATAGCTAAAATATAGATATGGTAACAAGGCTACCAAAGAGCTTGTCTGAAATAGACAATGAAGGGGTGAGTGAGTGAATAGAATTTAACGTGGCTTTCAAAAATATTTCAGCTATATCGCGACGAACCAACTAAGCACCACCCAGCCAAGTTGCGTTCCTGCTACTTCAAAGAAGAAAATCTTTGAAGCAGCATGGAACCAGACATCCTCCATCCACCCTATAAAACACGAGGACAGCGCACAAGACACAGACAGGACGATTACATGGTGCAATAAAGACAAGTGATATTACAGCGCTAGACATCACATTATCAAGTTCCTTTCAGCAAGATGCATTGAAGCAACAGGAAACCGTGCCCATCCGAATGCAACAATTCTCAAACATCCCCTTGTTACATGCTGGGCATTCTGTATGCCAAGTTTAGATCAATCTATGGAGGAGTACTTTCTGAGAAAAAACTCTCAACATTTACCTAGAAATTTGTTGGATGCCAACACTAAGGATATGACATGAGCTCCCACTGTACTTGTGTTGCTCAACATGCCGAAAAGATGTCAGGATTGTTGAGTGGCAGGCTACCTCTGTGAGGTTTATGTTACAATTTACTACTTTAATTATTACTTGGCAGTCATTTTTTCATGCTGACCACGTGTGGCCCTATATGCGAAAATTTCCGTTACATAAAAAATTCATTGCTGCCATTGAAGCCAGGATCGATGACCTCACAAACATGGACATCACACTTGAGTAGAGAGTTTGGTCTGCAGTCCTCAAACTGAAAAGTCACACCGGAAAAGGACACAGAGCAACACAATGAATAAACAGCAAAGTCACACAAGAGATCGATGGACACAAAGCCACACAATCATCGATAGCAAAGCTACACAAACATGGACACCATACGAGTGAAAAGTCTGCCATGTAGTCATCACAAGTTAAAAGCCGCACAGGAGATGGACACATAGTCCAGCCCTCTTAATTAGGAAAAATTGCCACGGCAAAAAAGTAGCTGACCTAACCTAGCCGACGACGGCATTTACCACGGCATTTTTCACGGCATTTTTCTAAATCAACATTTGCTCATATCACACAGCTGAAAATTTGTGATTAAATTTAGTTCTTCTTGATGCATTTGAACAGTTACCTGTGCGAGTGGTGTGAATGCAAGTTCCAGTTAGCCATTGAACATATGCCTATGGTGTCCACTGAACAGCATTCATTGTCCATTTATTGTATATACAGAAAAAAATAAACAATCAAAGTTATTCATGTTTGACATGTCTTCTTTTATTATATTTACTTAAAGAATGAACATTTTAAAACATTATTTAGTGTAGTTTGACGAGGCTCGCCCTGTCCAGCACTAGCAGCAACAGATCTTTTGTGGGCATTTGATTTGCTTACGTGATCGGCGGCGTTACACTTTTTATAACATCAGTGCCAACAATCCATTTGTCGGTCAAATTTGACGTACAACCATGTTGGTTCGGACGATTGTTGCCCGAGTAGAAATCTCGAAAAATAGAAGAGTAAGTTTTTGTCACAGTTACACCTCTGCTACTTCTGCTTTTATGCTGGGAAGTCCCCACTTTTGAACTGTTGTCACCTTCACCATTGCGAATAAAACAGTGTAACTTTAACTATGATAATCACGGTGTAACTGTCAGCCATTTTACGGAAAGCACGCCGTGTAGTGATATTCTTCACGCATTCGGGTCGGCTGCGAGTGTACCGCTTGGAACATTAGACTGTGGATACATTTGCCGAAAACATCCGCTTATAAGGGATTCAATATAATGATCTCGTGAAATCTCTCGAAGTCTCCTAGCGAAATCGTTTTCAGGAAACATCCCAGTGACGGTTCGAGGTTTATCAAAACTAGAACAACAACAACAACACGCGACGGCAAAAATATTGCCGACCAAAAATAGAGATATGTCGGCAATTACGACGGCTTTTGCTGAATGCCGTCGCTAATTACGAGGGCTGTAGTCTTACAATGGATGGACAGTAAAGCCACAGTAACACAGACATTGGCTAGTCTGTGCTCATCAAAAGGACTGGAGTCTGCGTCCGAGCAGCTAATTCGGCTTTCCAGCGACATCACGAGTCTTAAATTTTGATGTGCCCGAATGTGAAAAATGTCGCCTCAATGTCACCAGTTGATCAAAAGATGAATTGATAAACGTTGTTGTCGATCTAAGGGGGCCGGCACGCCTGGTTTAATTCTGTGATCCCAACATGGGCTAAAACTTCTCATTTTTATGATACATGTATTACACTATTAAATCCGAGTTTCATGAGCGAAAATATCATTCATACGTTTACATTACGTAGCAGTTGGTCCATAATAGTTCAGTCAATGTTTTATGCCAAAATATTTAAAATTAATATCAACGTAAACACATTTTATTGGCAGAGGCTACATTGACTTCACCTCAATGTCGCCAAAAACAGCGATTTTCAGCAAAGAAAAGCTTGAAAAACATGTTTTTTGGCCATCTTCAGCATGGTCATATTTGGCAATCTGATCGCCTTTTTGGGAGAGAGAGGTCTTGTTGTCAAGGGAATTCATTCTTCTTGCTATAAATAGTCATCAATTTGATGGATGGTCAATGAACAGATTTGAAAACGAGGTAAAAACAGTGTGGGATATCGAATTCACTGAGCAGGAGACCAATGGGTCTCGCGATTGGACAAAGCCAACAATGTAGCCAAAATAAAGGTTGTTCATTGGCCCGGACATTGTACTGGGATTTTTCAGAGCAACAAAGACGACGTGATTTTGACAGTGGCGGCAAATTCTGTCGCTTAGAAAGTTAACAGAAATGTGAAAATAAAGTCTGTTGTGCTGATTACATCCAATGGCCGAGTCGGGAGAAAAACCACAGCAAATACACTATTTGAGAATGGACGCACTCACACTAAGAAATAAACGAACAAAATATACATTAAAGTTCTGCCATACTGTGAAAACTCTTCTTCAATAGTCGCGACACAGCTGGTGAATTTATTCAGCCAAAACGACCTGTCCAGTCAGCTTAGAAACTACCTGTCCCAGTGCTGCATTCATCTGTCTTAAATGCCGAGCCCTGATACTCTGGGTATTGGTTAAAAAATAGTTGACTCCCCTTTTAATAAATACAGTGTGTATTTGGTTCTGCGGTATAGACCACAGTAAAAGAGGGCTGCAGAAAAAGCACTTACTCATGGCAAGAAAATATAAAGAATCGTCATATTTAAAGAATTATATACAGTGCCGCCTCACCATAGCGCGATGGTTTGTCCTCTAATTTAAATTTTGTGATTTTGTTTCTTTTGTAAAAAGATCGTTGTCAACGACAAGATAGGGCCTACTGACGCACCAAAGCTGATGGGGTGCTGTCTTTTCATGCCAAATGTGACGTGATTAGACAGTCTGACATAGCGGTAATTTTACTAACCTTCTAGATTCAAATTGGTAATTAATTTATTTCGGAGTTCCCAGCGAATGCATGCAAATGTCACAAAGTACCGATTCGAATGATGCTCACGTGCTCTGGCAGCAGCATTTGGCTGCAGGTGATCGCGGAATAGCCATTCATTCATTCTGAAGTTGTCTCCCTTGCACTATCAAGTTGAATAATGCGTGTCCGGCAATTTTTTATTCTACATCATTCCAAACTCACGGAAAGACCCAATCCAAATTGTATAATATATATAATTTTGAGAAACAAGAGAGTGTACTGCGGCTAAGAAGATTAAAATATCACACTGGGAATCTGAGCCTATTCCCACCTAAGACCGGCCAAGAGGGCTGCAGATAAGCCCTAAGATAAGACCCGCGACAAAAACAAACAGCGACATATTTGAGATTTCTCACCTTCACTGGATTAACAGTTTATCCTGATTGCTTAATGACAATGTGTGCTCAGAAGTTAGATGGTCTCTCTTAATTAATTAACCGTCTTTCGGCATGCTACAACTTGTTTTCTAGCACACCGAAGTTCACATTGATGACTGCATTGTTGTTGTTGATCACGTGGTCGCACGTACCACAGATGGGCCATTCCAGTATGGTAGCTTTAGGCCTAACACAAAACAAATACACGCACAATCAACAGGTTATTACGTGCAATTGGTGTTTCGTGAGTTATGTTTTAACAACAGTGTTCGATTTTTTTTTTTTTTTTTTTTTTTTTTATTATTTTTTTTTTTTTTTTTTTTATTTTGGGGGACAAGAAATTGTGCGCGATATATCCGAATTCACGTTTTATCGAGGCGCGCTATGGCAAGGCGGCACTGTATCTCCAACAGCTTATCTTTGCAGAATTTGTGACGAAATATCTAGAAGTATTATTGATCTAACAGGAAGGAAAAACAAAGGCATTTGAATATTTAGGGTGTTCAAAAAAATGGAAGAAATATCTGAAAGGCAATTCCCAAAGACCTGCTGAAATATGAAATTTTAATGAAAGCTTGTGTGAAGTACGAAGAGCATTTCACCTTAACACATGTGTAACACATAATTCGATGCCCACAGGGTTTTATATCTTCCTGATTTAGGCACACCCTCTATTAGGTGTGACAATTATCTTTAAGCGATTTCTTGATGGTTATAGAATATCAAAATAAAAATAACATTTTCAAATTGCCACTTATTACAACTGCCTTTTTCATTCCAGATTGTATTAGGTTGTTGTATTCTGCCAGGAAATAAAAATGCCAAACAAAATACCTTTACGATAATTTTTCACAGTCAGCGAATTGTTGTTGTAAAATGCTACTAATAGTTCTAAAGCAATACAACACTGTCATGGTACCTGTATTCTGACAGTGACATGGTATATGTCAGAGATTGGAAATGGTGGGTGTTTAGCCAGATCTGTCGATACAGCATGGTTTAAGTTACTGTTTAAACAGGAGACCATTGCAAGGGTGCAAACTATGGTAGATTGATCCGGAAGACAACCGCAGTCACAATGATTGTGATGCCAACGTTATATTCTAAGTGTAAGCTTATGTTGGCAGTTGACATCTACCTTAGCCAGAGATTTGTCTGATTTGGGAGCAGATCTGGAAGGGTAAAATTTCATAAGGCATTTTGATGAATGGGTTGTGAATGTGGACGTGTCAGCGCTAGTAACATTGCAGCTTCTGAAATACAAAAGAATTTTGGCCAAAAAAAAACCCGAAGTGTTTGTGGTGGGTTGCAATCGTTGCAACAACAACATCGATCAACATCGCGAGATCATGGATAAGATGATCAAACCGAAAAGCAGACGAGTGAAACAGAATTTCCACTCTTCAAATGTTATTTTTATTTATTTTTTTTGGTCGCGAAACGACCCCCGAATAAAACTGATTATCGTACTTGGCGATTTCGACAGAACTAATTTTTTTTTTATGGATGACCTGGGCTTCAAAATTCTGTCAACAGCTGTGTTTGGTCGTAAAACTACTGAACATTATGATCCCTGTCACTTGCGCTGTTTCCGCAATGTTTGCAAAAACATGATGGTGGACTGGTGTCGAAAACTGGACTAGCCATAATCTTTAAACAAACATCGCAATTTCGATTATTGATGATAAACGATCTCTCGGCAATTATTTGCCGCCGCAAACATAACAGCAGAGTTGAGTGGGAACACGGAGATTTAGTAATAATCAAAAGGTTACTGCACGAGTCAAAGGACACGTGCATTCTACTCCGAAATCGAAAGCAAGCAACACATGAAAAAGACACACAAGTGTACGCCACATAATTTTTCAACATACTTTCTCACGTCGCAACATACACAGGCAAATCATATTTGACATCCTCTTAGTTTTAAAGTCATAATCGAAAATAAAACAACATCTTACCGTTCAAATGACAAGTATCTCCTTCCATCATGTCCCCTCCACTCTCTCAGCGGTCCCTCTCAAGACCCACAGAATGTGTCAAGCGTGAGTACACGCATGTCCGTGTGGTCACGTGATGAATAGCAAAATTCCGATTGGATAACTTTCGCGCCATAATTGTATTACTTTTAACACCGGTAGAGGGCGACACATTACGGTGACGTCCAACTGTTGGACGTTCAATGTTGGACATGACCAACGAAATACATTGCGTGGCTTTTTCCAGGACATTCCCAAAAGCCACAGAATGACTAACCTGACACATTTAAATGGAAACATTATGTGGCTAAACACACAACGTAAAAAAGACACATAAGTACACATCATACCTAAAAAAAGCCACACAAACTACCGATCGTAGAGACGGATAATGGGCACGGATGAATGCATACAAACACCAAAACCTAATCAAATGAGGGGGCTATCCCAATGTAGTTCTTCAGATATCTTGCAGACAGGGACTGTATATACATATATATGTACAAGTAGATGGACAGACGGACGAACACCAGACATGGACGAACGCACCCCTACACGCCAAAACCTAATCAGATGAGAGGGTTGTTCCAATGAAGCTTCCATCCAAGTTTTGTGAACCTCCGTCAAGCAGTTCAGATATCTTGCAGACAATGCCTGTATATACATGTACAAGTAGATAGAGGGCCGGACAGACACAACACACGGACGAACGCACGCACACACACCAAAACCTGATCAAATGAAGGGGCTATCCCAGTGAAGCCTCCACCCAAGTTTAATGAAATTTCGTCCAGTAGTTCTCAAGATATCTTGCAGACAAGGCCTGTATATACATGTCCAAGTAGATGGAAGGACGGACTGACACCGATGAATGCACGCACACACATCAAAACCTACTCAAATGAGGGGGCTATCCCAATGAAGCTCCATCCAAGTTTGTTGAAATTCCGTCCAGTAGTTCTCAAGATATCTGCAGACAAGGCATGTATATACATGTACAAGTTGATGAACGGACGGACGGACACCGGACATGGATGACCCCACACACACACACCAAAACCTAATCAAATGAGGGGGCCATCCCAATGAAGCTTCCTTCATAGTTTGGTGAAATTCTGTCAAGTAGTTCTGCAGACAAGAAAAGGGGACGAACAGACACAGTCGGACACCAGACACGGATGAATGCACACACACACACACCAAAACCTACTGAGAGAGAAATACAGTTCACATCAGGCTATTTATACAGATGGTTCTAAAGATGGTGAGAGAGTAGCATGTGCTACTATCTTTAGTTCCAAAACTAAAACGTATCGTCTGCCGGGTAAAAGTTCCATATTTACTGCAGAAGCAAAAGCTCCATTATCAGTTTTAGAAGGTATTGGATCCACTAGAAGGAAAAAATATGTCATATTCTCAGATTAACTGTCATGCCTTAAAGCAATTAAAAATGGAAATTCCACTCATCCCACCATCTTGGAAATTCTACAATTATATGACACCAGATTTGATCAACAGATAGATATTGTGTTTTGTTGGGTGCCTAGTCACGTGGACATCAAAGGCAACACTGAAGCTGATACACTGAACAGTTCAAAAAACGGTTGGTTATACTCACCTGAACAGTCATAAACGTTTCGACCAGGCCATGTTTAGACGATGTAGGATCGGTCACACACGATTTACTCATGAATATTTACTAAACCAGGAGCCGATTCCAAGGTGTATACCTTGCCATGAAGATCTCACTGTGAAATATATTCTCATAGACTGCATAGGTTTTAAGACTGTAAGAGATACTTTGTATCGAGCGGCTACGCTGGAGGATCTTTTTAGAAGAGTGAAAGAGGATTGTATTTTAGGTTATTTGAGAGAGATTGGTTTGTTGTACAAATTTTAATGTTTTAACGCTTTAGTTTACCGAGTTTTTGAATTGATTACTTAGAATTTTGTTTGATCGTCGCTATATAGCTGAAATATTGCTGAATGCGACGTTAAATCTTGATTCTCTCTCTCTCTCTCTCTCAAATGACGGTGCCATCTCAATGAAGCTTCCATCCAAGTTTAGTGAAATTCCTTGCAGTAGTTCTCGAGATACCCTGACAAGAAGACAAGAAAAGGGGACATACAGCACTAGATGTCTCCCCCCAACATAGTTGGGGTAGACATAATAAGATGCCTATGTCTTTGAACAAACGACCAACAGCTGATCCGAAGTTATTTCTGGAGGACAGGGTATTGCTGATCCTGATCTAAAATAACAAAAAACTGTGGTCTACTTCGGGTTCCAAGGCACAATATGTAGGTCATACAATGGTATAATTTTGCCGAGCGGCAACAGCTAGTGGTCCATCCATGGTTAACCAAAAAAAATATATATATATGTACAAACTTGAGAGTAAATACTACAATACATGTAGTATTCAACACAGTATTCATTTCTTTCAAGTTCTCTAACCTTGGGTGGAAGAATTTTATCTGTCAAATTCGTAAACACAACCCTCCAGGAAGTTGAAAGACATAGTGAACATTGAATTTGTGGAGGACAGTTATGCAGGCCTACAAGTGGCTCACAGTGAAAATATAGGAAAAATATAGGAGGAAATTTGCGAAGATATAGGAGAAATATAGGAATTTTCTGAATAAAATATAGGAGACAAAGGAGTGTAAGACCGGTCTGTACTACATTGTATGTTCCAAACTTGGTAGTTCCTGGTGTTTAATCAAATTACTTTTACTGAATGCGGTCAGTAGTGGTCTTTCAGGTGACCTTTTCCGTTGTTTGATTCAGCATAGAAACATTGAAAAAATTCTGAAATGTATTTCCTCATGTCAGTTTGACTCGTTACAGAGCATTAATGAAAGTTTTCATGAGAGAAAGTCAAAATATACGAAATATAGGAGGCACTTGAAGGCCTGGGTATTGCTTCCTGATCCAACATTCAATTTTTCCAGCCTTAATCACAGTTTACAGCAAATATGTTTCTTTCAAGTTCTCTAACCTTGGGAGGAAGAATTTGATCTTTGTCAATCTCGTAAACACAACCCTCCAGGAATTTGAAAAAGAGATATCTGGTTACAAAAATATAAATTCAAGACATAATGAACTTTGAACAAACGATCAACAGCTGAAGTTATTTCAGGAGGACCGGGTATTGCTTCCTGATCTAAAATAACAAAAAACTGCTGTGGTCTACCTAATATGTAGGGCTGACTTCTTGGCATTCTCCCCACTGGCTTGTCAAGATATTCTTTCACGCTTGTTCCGGCCTGTAAAACAAAAAGCATACATCGTGATGGACAAATACATAGAGAAATTTCCATGTCCTGCAGCAGAATCAACAATGTACACTATAGCATAGTTACCTCCAGCCATTAATTATTCTGCAAAAAAGGCTTATTCGCATTGTAACATCCAGCACCAGATTAGCACATACCGGAAACCTATTCCTGGAGTTAAATATTCTTCCTATACATACAGTAAATGATTATCTTATTCTGATATTTGCGCACAAATTTTTCTACATGGCAGTGTGACTAACGTCACAGGACCTACGAAGTACAGTAGGCATTGGGACTCGAACGCGAACTGAACTCTTAGAAATCCCCACCCCCAGTTGAAACCCTGCCTATATTAAGATGGGCACCGCCCAAGTCAGAATCGCCAGTGATTTTCATCAAAAATCACCAGAAATTTTCATCAAAAGTAGGTCAGCTCAGAACTTGTTGGTAACAGTCTCCTAATGCGCCTTCATTCCAAAATAAATAACGATCGCCGATTTAATTTTACAATTTTTTAATTAAAGGAAAGAGATTGAATAATATAGGTTCAGTAGATTTCAAGCTTTACGTGTGAAAATACATTTACATCTCTTTAATGGTTTTCAGTGCCCTTGTACAGGATCAAAACAACTTTTTGAATCACATTATTTTCCCAACAATACAACAAATTTTTATATATAGTACTATAGTAGAAAGGTAGCATTTATGTAGTTTACGGTAATTCAACTCAAGACCAACACCTTCTATGTCATTCTCCTGAGCATAACCGGTACAAGGACGAATAAATAGCATCTCTACATCACGTTGTTATCTAGATATATGAGACAACACATTTTGGGCATCGGCAATCTGATGAATGTACTATTCCGGTTTTCTTGTTTCACATTATATTCTATGGCGGTTGATCGGTGATTTTCTTCATTGATAAACGTTACACCACCTCAGCTTCGTTGTGTGAATCGGAATTGCTGTGACATACCAACACACTCCGTGGCAGTGATTCTGTATCCCCTAATCAAGGAATCAAAATGGATCAGTCCACAGAAAATACACGGCACATTCTTGTACTCCCAGCCTTATCACATTTGATGGCATGTTTAGCGGGCTGTTTATTGTCTAAGCTAGGAAATGTTCCAGGGTAGTTGACAGGCATGCAATAAGATACTAAATTATCTGCTATACAGGAGGGTTGTGATGGGGGCGAATTAATAGTGGGTGATTTGACTTCAATAAAAAACAGCATTGAAACACATCAGTAAAATACATCAAACGTGCACATGTAGACATGGCTGTTTTGGGAGTTCAACTAAACAGTTTGTTTATGTGTATATTAATATTTCTACATTGCCTAGAAATAACTACAGACTTGTACTACCTGCACTTGGAGGAAATATTAAAAAACAATGAGGAAATTATTAGACATATTCACCTGTGACACCCGCATACATGTATGCACTGATGAAACCAAATATTTAAACACACACACGTGGGGGGGGGGGGTTAAATGTTCTTGATTTACATGTAGTTCTACCAAAACACACAAGAATACTAGAACATATGTAATAATACCTACTAAAAGTATATTGGATCATATTTAGCTTTATCCACCACCTGCAGCATAAACAAGATATCTGAGGGCAATTATTATGTGTTTCTTCATTGTGCTTGTGCAAAATCTGAATATCTGAGACTGTATGCAGTGTGAAGGGTTACCCTAGAGGACACCGACCACTGTAATTTGATGTGACAAGCAGCACGAGTAGAAACCAGTGGGCTTGGATATAAATCACTGTTAAAAACCACAAGACTCGGATAGAGCCTCTCTCTGTGTTTGTTCCAAGGAGTAAGTGTTAATTATAAATCTAATTTTAATCAGAATTATTTCAGATCAGAACTTGCTGGTAACAATGCCCTAATGCACGTTTATGCCAAAAATCAAGGTTCTAATGTCAACGGTTCTCCTTATTTTGCCGACGAAAGGATTTGGATGGACTGACTGACTGCCTGACTGACTCATTACCGGACAATTTGCGATCTGTAGCCTACTTCGTAGGAATAATTCAGTCTTTCTTTCCTCCAGCTTGCAAAATTACTTCACTAAGCTATCTGCTATACACAACTATCCAACCAGACAGGCCAACCTTAATTTATACAGGCCGTTTTATAAATCGCAACTCTCATTCTATTCTTGTAAAATAAAGGGACCCCGATTATGGAATTCACTACCCACCTGTCAGCCTGAAATCTTGCGCCTCCAAGTCTGTTTTTAAATCTCGCCTGAAAAAAATCCTGTTAAACAGTTTGTGACACGGTAACCTGGTATACGTAAACTCATTGTAACCGATGTCGTACTAGTTATTTATTTACTCTGTACTCTCCTGCAATCTGTGAATATTCATCCGACTTTATCACCAGTTAAGCATGCTCGGTTGTCTATCCAGCGCGTCACGTCTATTTATGTAATTTTGAAACAACTAAATGTTCTCGTCCTAAGCATTGATTTCTCGACAAATTAGCAATAGTGGTGCTTATATCTTATTCACCGCCTCTGTATATATAATAACATTTCCATGATTTGTATATAATTTTATTTCCACAAAAACTATATATAATCCTGTCGCTGAAATCTGCATATCTGTTTTCTCTTGCTGTGTGGTGAATAAACATTCATTCATTCACACAATGTACAGAACCATAGGGCAATGTCGATAGAAACGAGTTTAAGTTCAATATGACAAGGCAACGTAGCAACATTACAATCTTGAGTGGTATCATGGTCCAAGTAATAGACATGTTAAATATCGGGGTTCAAATAATGCCTAACGCCATTGAAGCAATTGCATTCGATGCTCTGGTTGTCCTTGGTGCCCCTTGTCAGCTGCTAGTCAATTCGATATCACCAAGACCAAAGTGGCCTTGGAAATGTGGGCAAATTGGATACATTATTTATTTTATAATAATCCGATTTCTGTTCAATATGTTTGTTTGTCTGTCTGTTTGTTACCATAACACTGCAAAAAACGACGCAACGTAGCGCAATTTGTTAGAGCAAGGTACCGTTAAATGCTCTAACTTCAACAATAAAACAATTTCCAGTCCAACCAGGCCATTTGTTGCAGAGTTTTCTTCCCTTTTGGTAATTACTAGAATTGCAAGCAATTACAAAGGATTTTCGACTAGAATTGCAAACAATTATAAAGGCTTCCGGCTTCTTGTTGGAAAGACGCAGAGTCTAATTCAAATGTTGAGCACATGCTTCTCCTGTTTATGATGAAAAGAGGTAAATGCTATGTAAAATGCCGATTGGGTGAAAACAAAAGAATCAAGGGAAATAACTCCATATTGTAATGTACAATCGGGAGCCCTTGTGCAGTCCATGAACAGTTAAGGAACAGTGAGTAGTGAGGGTTTCCTATCTTCATAGATGTATGCTCAGTGGAACAAACATTATAGAATGAAAGAAATAATACATTTAGGAAAGTATTATTAACTTGTATATAACTTTTGGTTGGGGTTTACTTCTAAATCAGTATATACTATACAGACTAAACAGTAATTTACAGAAAGACCTGACATAATAACATGCCCGGACTGAACTGGTACGCACTATTTGATTTTGTCTCCCTGACGACAAACTCATGCAACATGTCAACGACAGTATGGAGGGTCACACCATCAGCGGCACATTGCATCGAATTACGATTAGTTGTGGGCTTACACCTTTGTTTTCTCACATTAGTATATTCCATCTCAATAAATTAACCCTCAGTTTATATGGCAAGCAAGGGAAGATCACTCTCTGCTCTCTGACTGACGCGATTCCGATCCGTATTTACAGAAAACCAACGGGGTCCGACAGAGAATTTTGCGTAAAAATGACTGCACGAAAACGCAAATATGAATATGGTTTATGTACATCTCGTTGTGCAGAATTAAATTGTTTATTGGTTATCTGTTCCTAACAACACCAACAACTTTGTGTGAAAGTTCGTTGATAACTTTGACGTGATGCGGGATTTACAAAAAGCGCTTCCGGCTGATATGTAGCTGTACAAAGGTGATAATGAAGCGAAAGTTTACAAAACAGTTTCTTCCGTTTTAACTAACACGTTTAAAATGAGTTTCGCAAACTACTTTTTAGCTTTCAAATACTTACCAAGAGAAGAGAATGCCGCTGTCTTTCCCTGTTCTTTCCGCCATCCACTTTAATGGCAGACGACACCCGCGGTCCACAAGAAGGCAAGCGACCAATGAAAAGTCCGGATTCTATCCTTAGCGACACCTGGTGTCTCTGATTTGGCGGGCAATAACACAACCGATTCGTTTTTGGCGGTAAAAGTGCAACACTGTTTAAGTGTTTAAGCCGATAATAGCAAAAGAAGTTCACAGAGTTCACTCGAACTGAGACATGCAGTTACAGGTGAATGTGCCACCGGCCAACTTTTTTTTTGTGTTGCTGCCACCAGCTATAAGCTTATAGTACATTCAGGAACGAAGGAATGGGCCTCGTGAAACACGAGGCCATTTAATTCTGCAGGTCTCCTAAAACACGAGACCATTTGATTCTGAAACGTTTTTTTCTCTCACATGCAATTTCTGCATATTTTCTGAACTGTTTATAACATTTTGGCTCGTCAAAATGGGTAATTGGAACTAGGCAAGATCTACATGTAACCTTAGCTCAAAGTACTGGTGCTATTCTATATTTAGCTTACATGTACACGAATGTGTCCTTTCAGCCTGAATTGCCTCACTGGTCGTTGTCTTTGGACTTGTAGCTTGTAGCCAACTTTCTGATCATTATTCCCGTTCATATTTAAATCACCGGCTCTGGAGTGTTTATTCCTGTTCACATTTAAATCACAGACGCCAGGGTGTTTCCTATTCCCCGTGTTTTTCCCATGGTGCATGGTTTGGCCAATCTATTTAATGCGTGCCGGCTTGACTTCACCGTCCAGCCTGCACCGACCAGTCAGAGATGTTTGTGTACATGTAGGAATTTTAAAGTTTCCCACCCACCCGCCCCATAATAAGTCATTAGTAGTCGTGTCAGGGCGGGTTTAAATTGGTGGCCAGGTCACCGCTATTGCGTTCTGGTACAGGTACTTCATATACCTGTATTCTTCAGTGTTTTTCATTTTCGTCACATGTACTAAATTAAAGTTTTGGACATTCCTAACTCAGACGCATGTAGCAGTGGTGCTGACCTGGCCTCCCATTTTACCCCAAATTCCACCATGTTCTTTACATTCCACTTGTATATTGCGTATTTTACCATGTCTATGCGTAGCATTTTTATCCATACAAATTTTATGGATCTTAATAAATTGTTTGTGTATTAATATACAGGTGTTGTGTGGTTTCTTGCCGGTACACTTCTAATTTATTGAAAAGTTCAGCGTAGAATATGGACAGTGCGCTGGGTATACATCAAAGTGTATAGGCTCGCCTTACGTTATGTCTGTGACACCTAAAGTGTAAGATCTAAGTCATCTAACACTTTTCTAAACACTTTGACATCCACACTTTGTAAGAGCTAAGAAGCCAACACCTAGAGTGTTACCGTGACTCTTAAAGGTGTAGACCCAACACTTTAAGTGTAAAAATCTTTGTAACACTTACTAAGTGTTGAAGTTCCAAAACTCTACTTTTGAAAGTGTACTATGACAAGGCTGAATGAATGGGCTTTCCAATGGTACGTCATTCATTGAAATCGGTTCAAGGAAACGGAGCATGGACGCGATTGAATCAGATGAGAGAAAAAACACTTCTACTCCATTATTTTAAGCATAATATCATCACAATCAACGAAATTTCTACCAGATTAAAACTTTAATTTGTAAGTAATATGTGGATGAATTAAATTGAGGAAATTATCATCTTTATCCAGGGAATGTACAGTACAATCAGCTATAAATTTTACCAGCCATGAATTAGGTACATCTGAATCCAGACCATGACAATTTCGATGTCGTTTTTGTTGAAGCATTTTTTCAAACATAAAAAAAAACATATTTTCAAGAAACTTGCCTGCATAATTTCATGTATAATTAGGGATCTATGCAGATGCAGATCCCGTTAGGGATCGAGATCTATGCAGAGATCCCTCATAAAGTCTTCTTCAATTTGGCCTAGGCTGCCCAGTAGGGTCGTCCGAAGTACTCCCCTGTCCAAGTTTTTCAAGTTTTATTCAACCAAATGAACCAAGTACTAATTTAAATTGTGTCGGTGGCTTGTTTTGAACTTTATTTCGATGTTTTGTGTTATTTATGATCATATCATACGTTTGGCAGATTAATGCGCGTATGAGGCTATACTTAAAAATATATTTGTCGGGCGTATTATACATACGTAGCAATTTCACGTGGGTAGTGGAGCCTATAGCCGCTGTTCGTTATTTCTACAGAGTTGTTTTGTGTAAAATTTACCTTAAATTCTTGGAGAAGACTTGGAGTAGTCTACGAACGTGAAAATCGTGGTTTTTCTCATCAGTAAACTTTGTCAAAGTTGTCAAAACGAATACCATTTTGAGCACTTGACACAATTTCCGGGGGTTCGACCCTAGCATGGCATGGTGGTTGGTTGATGGTCTCTACGCGAATCTGGGAATCGATAGGACTCGCCTGAAAAGCAACTTGCGCGAATCCAGTTTAGCTTAATCAGTGTGTTGTTCATTCAGAGAGATTTATTCAATATTTCACGGAAATTCAAGTCAAATAGCTGACCTGTAATCAGAAAACTGCGAGATATCCTTTCATCTTTCTGCGAAACGAACACAAACGGATTTTCACATGTTTTGCTGACGTAATGCGCTAACAAAACCTCGGAGACCTTTGCTCGATTATTTTTTGGGAGCCTCGAATACTCTCTGTAATGGTTCCCGACTGGCGCCAAAGGTTTCAGTGTATTCTCCTCAGCTGCTGGGGCACAGCTACCTACGTTAAACCCAACAGGCGAAAACAGTCTATATGAAGGAATTGAATGTTAACACGCGGTTTGCAAACGAAAAGTACATGAGGGTGAAAAAGAACCTGGCACATTTTGGGTATCATAGTAGATGAATTTGATTCGGATTCGTTCATAATTAGAATGACAAACAATTTTCGCTAAGACAACAAGATACCTGAGATACAACACATATCACGAATCGTTAGATTCTAGGTATGTGCTTTAGAATAGGTTAACCAGAAGACTATTCTGTGAAGTCATGTGACGCAGTCAGTATGTCGGCACCTCTTCCCACTTCCCTTATATGTGTTGTAACAATACAATATTTGTTTTGTGTTATGTCTTCACATAGACTTTTTTCTTTCTTAATGCTGGTAATATAAGAGGTTGATGACATTACTCTATCGATATGGTTTGGAATTAAAGTACATACTCGAATCTGAAGAATAATGGGAGATCTGCCATAACTGGCTGAGGTAGGATATATCTCCAGATTCCGAAAATAGAACAAATGATAAGGACCAGTTTACACATTAGGGCCTGAAAGAAGAACAAAGGGTTGATTATCACAGAATGAAATTTGTTATCCAAAATGACATCAGAAGTTTTCGGTCTCATGATTTGGAATGATACATATTACTGTTTATGGGGTTACATACAGTTGTCATCATAGTACTCCTCCATATACTTGGCTTGAGCTAGATGACATCGGTTTGCTTACTGCATATCACAGATGCTATTGAGCGGGATGAGCGAATTCAATATCCGGAATTACTCATCATGCTCAAATATTGTGTCCTTATAAGTAGTACTACGCGTCGATGTCAGCTCTGAAACATTTGAAGCTGCATGAACATTACATGTGAACACTAAACTAGATGTAATTTAAGGAAGGTTTGGGTGCAGTGTTGACAAGGTTGGACTGGGTTCTGGATGGATATGTTTGTAATGATGTATTTTGAAGGGGTTGTGTCGCATTAAGGTTTTGATCTTATAGACTTGAAGACTTTTATAGTGGAGGTTCATCATCCGACTCATCTTGACGCTTTTTTTCTTGCTCCAGTTCTTGGTAGTCATCCTCTTGATCCTCGTGATGAATCAAAATCCCTGAGAATTCAACCGTGCTTTCGTGCTCTTTTTGTTTAGGCTGAGATAGTTCTCCTCCCCCCTCTATGAATGACTCAGACATTTTCTGTTGTTGCTGAAGTATGAGCTGTTCTTCCTCACGTTGTAGAGCTTCAGATTCCTCATCAATGATCTGTAATGCTCGGGTTGGTTCGTATTTTCCTCCTGGGGTCCCAAATCCGACAAAGACTGTTGGATCTTTTGGTTTTGTTCTGGTTCTGGGTTTTCTGGGTGCCTGGTGTGAAGGTTTTGGTTGAGTTGTTCTATGCTCCGGATCTTCAGGGGGCCTCTGATCATCGTTTCCATCGTCACCAGGCTGATTATCATTATTGTCGTCATCATCATCGTCATTACCCGGACCTTCTTCTTGAGATCTCAGCATAGTTACTGACTTGGTCATGATCATGCTAATCAGATCCTTCTCATCTTCAGTGACTCCCCCTTCCAAATCCAAATCATCAACTTCAGTGTCAACCCAGAGTTTGATTATCGCCGTTACCTTGTCATGGTAAGCAGTTTGGCGTATGAATCCTCGATAGCTTTTCAGCGTTTCTTTCCCCCCCTTAAGGATGAAGTTCTTTTGCTACCCAAGCAATATTTTGGTATCTGGTGGACCGAGCTGGTCCCATATCCTGTCGGAACCCATAATACTTGTTTTCTCCAACCGCTGTAAGTGCTTCAGCTACTGTTGTAGCTTCATCAGGGAACATCCGGAAAATCTTCTGCCATGGAAATGTTTGGTAAACTGATAATGCCTCTGCAATAACGTTCAACGACGTCAAACCGGATCCTACCGTCTGTGCAAGTGTGACTGTCATTCTGATCAAGTTTCCGGGGATGTAGCTGATCCATGTTCTAACTACATCAGGAATAGTGGTGTCATTTATTCCTGAGCTCAGGAGGGACCACACTTCTCTGATACCATCTCGAGTGAGACCACTTCGGAGAAAGGTTTGTAGTGACCTTGATTCCTTTATGAACCTGTTTAGCCATCTTTGGATGCAATTACCTCTTCTAGCAATAGCGAGAACTCCTAGAATAATAGGAAGTGCCACACCAGGTTCTCTACGAGGATCAGCATTTTCAGTCATGATCTCTAGAATTCTGTATGCGATTTGGAAAGTCATTGGAGTTTTCAAGGTCCATTCTCCTGTTGGCGTATCCTGTTCGAAACAGCTTGAAGGTTTTGGTAAGAACTCTTTTAGGTTATGTAAGAACCCAATGACCTCGCGTCCTCGGTTTTGGAACGCCAAAGTCATCCTGGTCATGAATTCTTGGCGGGATTCTAGTCCATTCTTCTAGTAGACCTCAGGGACCCATGGTGCAATGCTCTCCATCAGAGGTACGGCGCATCACGCTGGGCACACCGGTTCTCGTCAGATCACCGAAGTTAAGCAGCGTTGAGCTCGGTCAATACTTGGATGGGTGACCGGGTACTGTACCGGCTGGGCTGATCAGTGTCCAGAATAATAGGAACTGTGGACACTCTCGTGTTCTGGCACATGTAGGCACCGTCGTGATATGACTAAAACAATGTTGAAAACGACGTTAAATCCTACTCACTCACTCTCTGCTCTCCATCAGGACTCGTAGCTTACTTTCAGTGCCAGCTTTACTCGTTAACCTGTAAAATGTATTAATCATTTTGTACCCAAGAGGACTGACATCATGATTGCTGGTGCGTTCAGTGTCAAGATTACGGAAGATTAAACTTCCTCCAAGACCTCCGATGGTAAAGAGTTGAACCAAAGACCGCTGCATTATCACAAATACCATATTCGTGTCTGTCTACCTCGGAACAGGGCTCTGACTCCGTAACTTGTAGCTCACGAAGACGATTCACTTCGTCTGCAGAAACTGCTGGAGTTGTGGTCAACTCCTTTGGAGACTTCCGTCCCCCGAATGCATTCATGAAACGCTGCATGATTTTAAGACAATAGTTAAGTTTTGCCGACAGAACATCGGGCAAAGTCTCTTGTAGGCTCCATGGTAGAATCAAGCGGTAAGAAATTTATGAAAATAAAAATGGATCGTTTCTTCAGAGACATGCTTGAACAACAACAACAAACGCGGTCTAGCACTTTACGTTGAGAACACGCATTTCTTCAGAAGTCGGTTTATTTGAGGTCGAGATTTTAACTTTAACGGCATTGCATTTCTTGTTTATGTCCGTGACTCTTGAATTTTTGTTGGTAATTTTTATCTTTCACTGTAAAAACCATCATGATATGAAATGAGAAAATGTGGGACAAAAATACCTGGAATTTCTGAAAGTTATTTGTTTTAATGTTGTTGCGTAAATTTATTAACGTAGGCATTATGTCCTCAGGGGGACTAAAACACGTACATGTACAAACATATTGACAAACAGGACTTCACAATGAATCATACAGATACATGTACACCAATACACATACAACATACAAGACGCTCAATATAAAATATACATACATTAAAACTTACACATAAAACAGTATACATGTAGAATAAAAAAAAAGATTAAAAAAGTATACTGAGAACCTCGTGTTTTGTATTGCACTTAATTATTCACCAAACTGCGAGCCTCCATACAATTATAGACACGAGTAGCCAGTTTTCTTGTAATGTTTGGGTGGCAGCACGACATCAAATGATTGAATAATTCATCATCATTCAGATTATTAATATCATATATCAATTGGACTTCTTCTTTCAGTGTACTACGCTGTTGATTATATAAGTCACATGTTAGGATGAAGTGCTTTTCATCCTCAATTTCATTACGGTTACATTTTTCGCATATCCGTTCAGATCTGGGGATCCTTGTACCATATCTACCCCTTTCGATCCTCAAGTCATGGGCACTGATTCGCAGTCGAATAAGAGCAGATCTGTGTTTCTTGCTTTCAATTGCCATAATGTTACTTTCAAAACTTAGATTTTTTTTAAACGTACAGAAGCTTTCTAAGTTAGAGAATTGGCTTGTTTCTTGATATAATTTTTTGTAGCCGAGGGGTTTCGGCAACCCAGGTTATCCCAGATACGCTCGGAGTTGACTTCTTTCAGAATATTTCTTATATATGAAATCCAGTTCTTGCATGTACCTGTAGCAGTTCTGAAATCTAGTCTTGCGTATCTCATATAAATCCATAGCCAACTGTTAAGCCTAGTCTTTATATAAAGGTTCATTAATAACAATTGTTTGTTTTACTGCTTGTCAGGGAATGCGGCAGGTGGCCAGATTTTTATTTTTTTTAAATTTATTTTATTTTTATTTTTTTGCAATTCCAATATTTGTTTCATATGCAATACAAAAATACAAATGAAATAAAATTAAGAGTATATATACTTACTACTTAGCAAAAATGTTTAGGTTGAATACTGCTCATCAATGGAGATAATCACTCGCCTGAACTAATTTGTGCTATTTTAGGTGTGCTAACCACCCTCCTCAGAATAAATGAGGCGATTTCAATTTTTCTCATTGAGAAGTTTACATCTAGTTGTGCAGTAACCAGCACTAGTGAAAATGGCAACTGGTCACGAAATGCTTGTGTAAGGGGCTCAAATAAACAACAGAGGCCCATCTTCGACTCAGACAGGTTTATCCGTACATCTATAGGAGGATTGTGGATGGTGCACGTGCATACATGCCCATTGCCTATGCCTATGCCTGGAATGTATAAATATGATGGTATAAAAATACATGTTGCGGTACATGGTTAACGCACATTACTTTATGAATGCATACTATATACTACTACTATGAAAATGTATTTAAGGTTTAGTAGTCCAATGCATACCATAACATCAGGTTTACTTCAGTCTACATGTATAAGTTTTCAACAAGGTTACACCTTATGGGTGACAAGGTGTAAATTAAACCAAACATACATGTAACTCTACTGTCTTATTCTTCAATAAAACATGTATATACTAAATACATCTCTGTTGTCATTTACCAGTACCATATGGTGAAATTATCACTGTTCACATTCAGCTGATGGAGTGAGTACATGTAATCCATATCTAGTCATTTGATTATTATGGAATGGAAAGAACAATTTAATTCAACATGTAATTCTAATTATAATAAATCATGAAATTTTGATAGACATCATGAACAATGAATTTATATATAATGAACTCACCCCCAGGGGACTAACCAACACACGGTTATCCTGTACAGTGGAGCTGTGCTTAATCACTAAGCATGGTAAACAGATACCCTGGTGGTAAATCAAATGAACAAGTCAGATTCACGGTATATATCGGATATCTGCTATATAATATCAAAATCATTTGATTTTATACTTTGAATTGTTTACAGAAACCGGGGTTTCTAAACTAATTAATTAATCAATTCATTAATAATTGCATATTCATCAGATCAAATCATAAGACAACTGGAAATTATTTCATACTTGATCAGTCCACACAATGGAATGTACATGTATACACTGACAGCTATTCCATTCATAATGGAACAAGGGAGAAAACTCTTACTGGCAAACTCAATCACAGCCAGACTGAAACCATGGCTACCATGTACCAAACATGTAAAACGCTAGGAATTAGGACTAAATTAATTCTAAATTAATTCATTCTCATTGTCAGTGAGTTTAAAGTGCACAAAATTCATCGTTACCGGTTCATAAGATTCATCCTTTACTTGATACTGACAATATCAGGAAACGCAACCTGGCAATTTACGTATTCGTGCATGATGCAACATTATACATGTATCTGCAGAGAACTACACGATGATTTACATTAAATTAATCCATGAAATAACTGAGTTCATGCCTGATCTTTACGTTACAAAATATGCTACAGACTTATGGAACAATATCTCGTTAGCTATGGAGTTGATACTTACATAGTTGTCAATGAAATGCTAAAACAATTCAGTCTACAAGATGGGACGTCACAACGCAGTTTACAAAGATGGCGGACGGATAGAAAGATGAACGAATCTGCGCACCACGTGGATCGTTCGCATAACTTTCCCGGATGGATCAAAATACTCAATTACATAGAAACATCACTGATCTTTTATGGGAATAAACTTGACAAACTATAGAAATTTAAAGATCAGTCAAACAACCAGCGATAATGAGTTACATAACCGGCGAGTGACGGAAACTACCGAACATTACAAATGTCACGCTGACCCTTCACATTCTCCCCTGCTGGCACCTGACAACTATGTACAATGTTTAGACTAGAAACACTTTTTAGTTCCATCAACTAGCATATCTCAACTTACAATATGAGAACAACTTGTTGACAATGATAGATATGCTCTCAACATATTTACAAAACATGGGGAATAAACAGGATGCTGTCAAAACATACTGGTTTTGCTGTATCGATATGTGTAGATTGCTAGGAAACAAGTCATCTGGGAGTAGAGTTTCCTCTGGACAACAACTGTACAAGCAGTAACTGAGTCTTGCTGATATCAGCCAGCACATTTGGATCAATTTGGGCAGAGATATCCAGTTCCTGATTCACTACAGAGCTTGGTAAGTTATGTAAGTTCGAGTGGTGACCAGCAGTTACCCGGGCAGTCCGTCGCGGAAGATCTTCAGCGAGATCCGGGGTCACATTCTCCTCGGGTACAGGTAAGTCTATAGAATCATCTGTCCCATACCGCGGATTGTCGATTCTCGATCTGCTGCACTCCATCACTGTAACTACTGGTATAAGGTGTCTGGTGCTCCCCTGCTTTGCGTGAAGCACTACCTTCAACATCATACGGATCAGTGATGTACAGAGTACTCGACTCTGGTAGATCATTGGCTGCATCAGAGGAAACATCATCAGGGGTTCCGTTGATAATGCCCACATTCAGTGTTTGCTCAGGTTCGTCGCACAGTAGTGACACTGGCACAATATCCGACACCAAAGTTCGTGAATCCAATAGTTCTCTCCTGTGAAGAACTCTCTCATTGTCTCCATCCAGGGGACACACAACGTACACATTAAAGTCCTTTATACCAACAACTTTGTGAGGCCCTGGTAACCAGATGTCCTGGATCTTTTGTCTACCGCGAGGATGATTCCTAAGAAAAACCCTAGCACCAATCTGTGGTTCTTTGTCAGATGCACGTTTGTTCAGAGTTTTACATCTCTTCCTTGCTTCGTTTTCAGTCCTTTCACTCGCTTGACCGAAAGCAGTTACAAGTCTACGGTGATGTTCCTCCACCCAGTCTGTCTCGAATTCAGAGTCGTTCTCTTCCTGGTTACCAATGACCATGTCCACTGGGAGTAATGGGTCCCTCCCGAAAAGCAAATAGAAAGGCGAATATCCGGTCGATGCATGCGGTATACAGTTATACGCGTAGATCAGCTCTGGGAGAAGCTCTGGCCATTTTCTCTTCTGTTTGGGTGAGAGAGTTCTCAACATGTTGTGCATCGTACGATTAAAACGTTCGCATCCAACATTACCCTCAGGATGATAGGGGGTAGTTCTTGACTTTTTCAGTCCATAAATCTTGCACAGTTCTTGAATTACTTTTCCTTCAAAACATCTACCCTGGTCACTATGTAGTCTGTAGGGCACACCGAATCTACTGAACCAATCTCTCACAAGAATCTTGGCGACAGTTGGTGCCGTCTGATCTTTCGTCGCAAAGGCTTGAGTAAATTTAGTGTATACATCGGTTAGTACTAATACATCTTCGAGTCCATTGTACCTTTCTCCAACACAGTAAAGTCCATTGCCAGTATTTCTAGAGGTTTCTTGGCGATGAGAGAGGCAAAGGTAGGCTTAATGTTGGGGCCATGTTTACCCAGCATGCATCGCTCACATTCCACACAGTACTGGTTGATTTCTTTCAGCATTCCAGGCCAGAAACATCTACTGCGTAACACGGAGTAGGTTCTCTCAGGACTAGGGTGTCCACTGTCATCATGACTGGATTTTAGGACCCTGGACTTGAGTACCTCCGGTAGAACAGTCTGTTTGATTACTTCACCTCGTACTGTGATCTTTCTGAAGAGGACTCCATCTTGTAGGATCATGTTATCCCAAGACCTAATCAATCTGCGCACATTCAAGTTTTCTCCTTTCACAGTTCTGTATGATTGATGCTTGGCCTGTTTCCAGAATAAGAGAAACCGACTTATGTTTGGGTCATCAGTCTGTAATTTGGACATTTCCTCTGAGCTTAAAGACGGTATGTGAGTAGGTGGTGATGGCGGTTGTCTAAGAGGCTGAGCTGAAAGTGGCTCCAGCAGAACACAGTTCACATCACTTTGGATCCGCGTCCGCTGGTCACTAGGAAGGCTAGTAGAAGTAGTCGATGCAATTGGTTCACGACCCAAGGTTTCCAGTCTGCTCACTTCCATTCCATGCTCCACCTTCCTGCTGAGGGAATCTGCATTATGGTTCTTCTTGCCAGAGCGGTGTTTGATCGTAAGATTAAACTGTGAAAGTTCACCGATCCATCTAGTTTCAGTGGCTCCCAATTTGGCAGAGGTTTGAACAAAGCTGAGAGGGTCGTTGTCATTATATACTGTGCAGTCAGCTCTAAGTAAGAGGCCTCAAAATTTATCAGTAACGGCCCACTTCAAGGCAACTAACTCCAAATTGAAACTGCTGTAATTTTCCATGTTTTTTTCTGTTGGTCGCAGAGAACGGCTGGCATAACCCAGAACCACTTTACCACAATCTTGCTGCTGCGACAAGACGGCACCCAAGCCAAGGTGACTGGCATCGACTTCCAAGATGTAAGGCTTCGTGAAGTCGGGATGACCCAGGATTGGTGCAGACGTCAGTTTCTGCTTCAACTCCGTGAAAGCACGATCACACTCTTCATCCCATGACCTAACTCCACGACCGACTTCAGTCTTGCGGTTGGCCCTTTTTCCCAAGTTAACGCCTTGTAGCAGAGAATGCAGCGGTGCAGCAATTGCAGCAAATCCAGGAACAAACTTTCTGTAATAGCTGGCTATGCCTAGGAATCCCCTCAACTGTGTTTCTGTCTTCGGCAATGGCCAGTTCACAACAGCACTGACCTTCTCTGGGTCGGGTGAAATGCCCACAGAAGAGACAACATGTCCAACATACCGCAAACGTTCTTTGAAAAGGTGACACTTCTCTGGTTTCACTTTGAGATTGTATCTGGTGAGTCGATCTAGAACCATGTCTAGCCTTTCTAGGGTCTCCTGGAATGTGGTGCCAAATATCAGAATGTCGTCTAAGTAAATCAAAAGTGTTTGGAAGTTTTCGTCACCGAATATTTTGTCCATAAGTCGCATGAACGTACCCGGAGCGCCAGTTAAGCCAAATGGCATACGTAAGTATTCGTAAAGACCTCCCGTTCCTATCCGGAATGCTGTTTTCTCGATGTCATCTTCCGACACTGCAATCTGATGAAACCCATGGACGAGATCGAGGCTACAAAAGTACTTCGCGCCCTTCAGAACCGTCAATGCCTCCTCTATCCTCGGAAGAGGATAGGCATCCTTGCGGGTCTTGTTGTTCAGAGCCCTGTAATCACAGCATACACGAAGTTTGTCTCCCTTTCGAACGAGCACAACAGGCGCTGCATAGGGGCTTGAAGATTCTTGTATAATACCTTTGTCCAGAGATTTCTTAATGTAGTCCCGTACTTCCTTCCACTGACTGGGTGGGATACGTCTATGCGGAAGTCTGACTGGTACGTTGTCTGAAGTAACAATGCGGTGGGTTACTGCATCACAGAAGCCGATGTCATCCTCATCTTTACTGAAGGTTGAGACATGCTTGGACAGGACCTCCTCCAGCTTCTCGTGGTCGTCATTACTAAGGTTTGTGTTGATATCCATACGCTCGAGTGAAGACTTGACAAGCTCGCTTTTCGACTGAGATGCAGGGCTATCTGTAACCTGCACTTCACTGCTATTTACATCAACAATGTCGATGGAGGGTTCTACCTCTGTAGAACGGAGAATGCCGATAGGAGTTCTCGGTCTCAAGTAGACATCACTATTACTAAAATTGGCGACTTGAAAAGGGACTCGTCCAGACTTGTTGACAGAGACGACTGTAGGACCCAAAACCAGATCTTTTGGAAGAGGAATGTTGTTTTCTTCAACTACAGCAGTATAAGGCACACTCGCAGACTGGACACTACCTTCAATAACTTGAAGAGAACGTGCTGGCACCAGCACAGGTCGCCTACCTCCAATTCTGACTTTAACATCACTCTCAATAGTGGCTGGTCTGGTGTTTCTTCATACAGAGCTAGTAGGTTTTGTATTTCCGGTTGCACAGTTAAATTGTCACGATCAAC